>JXOV01001438.1:9941-27860 GCA_001014945.1 Clogmia albipunctata
TGACTTTATTACCTATTCTATTATGTCAATATTGGTATTCGAAGATGCAAAAAGAGGACAGTTTTAGATAGCCATTTCTAGTTTATGTGAATTTTAAAATTTTGTATACTTTTTTCATATTTCAAAATAAGGATTTTTAGACTTTCAATGTGACCTACTGGCGGCCTCCTATGACTTCGCAACGCAAACTTTCGCAATTCTGGATATATTTTGGATTGTCTAACTATCCTCATCAATAGATTGTTCAAATAATGCTCCATAGCGAAGAAAAGGGGGGGGGGGGGCGGTTATAACGTTGACCCATTCGGCATGTGCNNNTTTTTCGCAATTTCACAAAATCTATTCAAGTCTTTGCAAATCTGTTGGGATATAAAATTGTAATCTGTTAAGAGATATATTGTGTATAAATTTGAAGTTCCAGCGTCTTTTGGTACCAGAGATATTACAAAAAAAACAAGTGCGGTTTTGACCTTAATTCACAATGTATATTAACCGTATTAGGTTAATAAAGTAGTAATTCCTCAATAGTATGATGATTCATCACATGTACTGGCAATCGCTGGCCAATTTCCATCATTTTTATGATAAGGCAAGCGTGAGTATTAGACGAGTTGTTGAAATAATCTGGTGAAAATTTAATTTGAAGAGAGCTCTTATCTGGGCAATCATCCAGTGTCAGCGGGATTAAGGAGCTTTTTCAACCATCTAGACTCTTACCTTGTTTTAATGTAAACTTTTCACGTTCCCCCATTAAGCAGTCAACTGGTTCGCCTGCAGTGATTCGCGAAACTTACCCCAGTTAAAAGATTGGCAAAGTTGGGGGATGTAATTGGGGTTGGGGGTAAATAAAACGCGCTTTGTAAGTTAAATAGTCATGATTACAATATTTATTATTAATAATAATAATTTAAAAATACTCGATTTTTGGTACAGGTTGTTGTTGTTTTACATTGTAATTTAATGTGATATGTTACAATCAGTTTTCGGTTTTGATTAGATATTTATCCCATTCACGATTTTCAGAATCAAAACCACCCCTTTCTCTTCCTCCTAGCACGTGTGTTTTTGTCTGAATATTTCCCTCCCCTTCTCCGGTTCCAGTCTGTCTCTTGGCTTTTGAATATTCATCTGGAGCCAAACACACAGACTATATAGCATATTTTAGAGCTTAATTTAAATATTATATAGAATAGAGAGTTCATTTTAAAACGCTTATTCCCATCTTAAATCGGTCTCAACAAAGATCTTTTCGGTGTATTCTGGTGAATGTGTATTTTAATACTATACTATTTTATATTTCAGTTAGGAAATAACATTTAATGTAGATTAAAACATCACATTTCGGGTTATTTAATGCATGTACATATTTTTTAAGGGATGAATGGTGGAAGGCGATTTTTGCTTATAAATTTTTGGCAAATGATCAACACTTTTATGCAGTTTTTGGGGCATGAAAATTAAATTAAAATCTATTCATTCTGTCAAGGAAATATTTAAGACATTAGTGATTTAATGATCTGTTTATGAAAGTAGTGTCTTTCTTCACATTTTGTAACTGAATAACGGAAAGAATATCTTATAATTTGCTGTGTTCTTAATTGAATTAAAAAATACGTACTTTATAATTACCAACAATTTGATATTTATCTATTCATATGACCCTTCTATAAATATATCTCTTTTGATGTAAAATTGATTTAATAACAAATCAAAACTTAATTGTGCGATTTTAATTAAATTGTAACATCAATGGAGCGTGAAGTTTTGATTAGTTTTGAGACAGATTTTAATGTGGAATGGAATTGTTAAAATTGCATAAATTTTTTTATGTAACACAGTCCGAATGCATGGTTAAACACATGGGTATTCGTTCGTAATTATAAAGGAAACTCGTGTTACATAATAAGACTGCGCCAACAAGAAGGTCGCCCGGGTGATTGCTCGGGCCCCAAACACCATTTATAAGGGGCCTGGGGAATTTGTATGACATTGACTCTAGGCGGTTTACGTTTATTAGTATTTTATAAACGTATTTTATAAACGGGAGCCCGAGACATTTTCATACAAACCACCCGGGTCCCACACAAACACAGTGTACGGAACCCGGGCAATGACCCGGGTGGATCAGTCTTATTATTTTTTACCTCTTTTTGGATTTGTAGAAGAAATGTTTGAGAAAATGGAAAGGTATACCCCAGTTTAAAGTTATTAATCGCCTATTTTTATACAATGGAATATTTTGCTATTTTTTAAAAATCATTAAGAGAAGATGGACAAATGGCCAAATTTGCTATAAACAAACCCAACAAGTTCCTCCACCACAACAACATTTTCAGCATTTTACCATCGAGCAACTTTCTTTGACGTCTAACTTTGGCATTTTAGAACAGAATCTCCTCTCCCTCGGTTTTTGTTCGCCAAAACATAATTTCGCTTACATATTTTGTATCTTTGGCAGGAAATACGATTAAAAGTAGTTTAGGTAAATTGTCTCGAATAAGAGTCTTGTCCGTGTAGGTTTGTGTTATCTTCTGCTTGCTTTTGTTTCGGGTGAATCTCGTTGTAAACTGCGCTGAATTTTCTGCTCTTTCTCTGAAAGCCTTAATGCAGCTACCTGGATGCCAGCAGCTGGGTGGAAATTCGTGATGACGGCGCAACAATGGAAGCAGCCAAGGTAGCGAAAAGCACAATCAAGAGGATGCTGCTGCTGGGCGTAATCGATTCCGACTTGCTCGCTGGAAAGAGAAATGGGATTTCATTAAGATAAACCTTGATTAGTCCAGTTCGGTTTGTAGGTCAATTTCATTAATGATCTTTTTTTCGGAAGGGAGCTCAATGGATTTTTTAAATTGAAAATATATATATATATATTTGAGTTTTGTTATCTGTTTCGGATTCTTAATAATAATAATTTTAATAATCTTATGTGATACAGTTGAATCCACTTATTAAGACGTATATGTCTAACAAAACGAAACCAAATTGTTCCAGATTTCCATGATATTGTATTTTGACATGATTTTTGTTAGTGATTTGTTAGAAAAAAGGTTTAAAAAATTATAAATATTATGCCAAATATTCATTTTGTTTTATTTGGTTTTATTATAAGCGAAAACCGTCTAGAAGGGCAAATAAGTTTTTGTTATATTTTGACACGACACAAATACTAATTCAGAGATCTTCTTTTACGACTCAACAACCGTTACCGGTCTAGGTCTAACCAATTGGTTTTACGTAATCGGAGTTATCAAATGCCCTATCCATTCATTTGCCAATCTTTCACAATTGAATAGCATGTTTTTTACAAATCATTATTTGTTATGATGTGATTAGCACCATGAACAAATGATTCTATATAGAGCGTATTAATTGACAGGTTTTTGCCACCGAAATAGAACACACATACTACGAAAAATAACATCCCTTTCATACTTTCATCTGTATCCGTTCATTAAACAGCAGCAAATTACTAGTATTGGAAAGATCCGGTTTATTTCTTCGAATCAATGCATTTCATTCAAGCTTTAAAAACCTACATTCACGCAAATATTGTTGACGACATTAGTTGTTCGAATGCTGAGGCCGGGGTATTATTTTTGTTAAATTTATTTTAAACAAATATTAATCACAGAATGCCCGGAGATCACTAATTTTAAATTAAAATACCGATAAACTCAATTTTAAGAAGGTTCGTTAGAAAATCTGATATCTGCCATTATTTTATTGATGACACATCATCAGCATCCTGTTTCAATCGTATTTTAAGAAATTTCAATGATCGTTTAAGACGACATTTTGTTGTAAATAAAAGTGTACAAAATTGTCATTTCTGTGAATGAAACAAGTGGGTTATAACATTGATTTTGAATTGAACTATGAAATTTTTGGTCACCAACACATTTATAAAAGAACATTAGTTTAAAGACAACATTTCAATATTATATTCAATTCACTTTTAAGCGCCATTTGCGAAATGTCAATTATTAGTTTAAAAAACCCTCACCAGATGACAACACCTTTTATCTCTATATATTAGTTTCAACAAAAAAGAAATTGCATTTTGGGTCTTGGGAAAACCTGACAGAAAATGTCCACTCGACGAACTCCAGCCATATCTTTCTGTTCACACTTGTAGAAAAAAATATCCATCATCTCCAAATCCGTGTACTAATCGGAGAGTAGTGGCCGGAACCGGGGACGACTTGTGGAGAGGTTGGGATAGGACAGGATTAGGTGAGTAATTGTATCTGAAGTTTGAAGGTTGGAAATTTGGCAAGAACTCGATTCGATAAACTTCCGTATTCTGCCTTTTCAACAGAAGGTCTGTGCTCGTATATTCTGTGTAAATTGAAACAGCAGCATCGGTATTTCTACTAGGTCCTAATTTGCACATTCAAGAAGAGGAATGTAAATATGACAATATTAATATTTCTCAGCCCTTCCGTAATCAAGATTACTAAAGGACAGTCTCAATACGTTAATTGCTATCTCCTTTGAATCTCTTATTCAATAAAAACAACGAGTTTAATTTCAATGTTAATCATTACAGCATTAAATTCTGATTATCAGAAAATAATACATCAAAGCCGCTTAACATTAACTAAGTCAAGTGAATTTTTACACTGGTTAAATTGTGACGTCATTGACGGCGCTGTCAAACTTTGTTTTAATTTTGTCCGAACCTAATCTCTCAAGTATTATTATATTAGTGACAATTTTGCCAAAAAAGACTTTTAAAGTGCACGTGCAATAACAACCTAAGACTTCAATGTTTGGTTCTAATGTGCTGAATCTATTATTTTACGTAAAAATGTGGTAATAAATGCGAGACGTCTCTTACACAATTTGGTTAAAAAAAAGTGTCGAAATTTTATAGAATCTAGATAACAATAAACATGTGGCCAGTCCTCGTTTCAAGTCAAAATGGTGTCTAATTCTTGTAAAATATGAGATTTTTCAGCCAATAACCAAGATGACTTTTACATGAAAATGGTGAGTTAAATGTGATGATGTGATTGATCAATTGTAACTAATTTTACACTCATTATAGCTCTCTCAACTTTATCTATAACTTGAAAAGAGATTTTGGGCGTAATATGTAAGAAGTTAGCCATAAAAAAACCAAAAAACTGATGGACTGATGCTGTCTTCTGATTTTGTAAACAATTGTGCCGTTCGTAATAATGTGAAGATCTGTTTGAGAAGTTATTTCATCTTAAAACCCAAATCCAGGCTTAGATCCTCATTATACATGTATAGTCACTATAAAAGTCTTTTTTTGCAAAATAATCACAAATTTTCTTGCATGTTAAATCAAAACAATGAATGACAGCGGCGTCAATGACGTATTCACTACTACTACCACCACACATTAATATAACCTCTTTGTTTAATTACCGTTGGACTAAAATAATAACAGTTTTTATTTAACAAAAAGTTTAGGTTGCGAAATAGTTCTTTATTAAAAATAATTAATAAAAACTCAGGTGGTTAAAATTAACTTAAGTGATTCAGCCAAGCCTTCATTCAACATATTTTGTATTCTTTGGAACCCGATACTGTTTTATGAATGGCTATTTCGACATCAGCCATATAACTTAATAGGAAAATGAATGCTGTGTTATAAATAGGCATTTCCATTCATTGATATAATTGTTCAAATAATTCAATCTATTAAAAGGGTATTTACTTTGTCAGAACTGTATTATTGCATCATCCAATACTTCCGAAAATAACAATTCTCTTTATTTTGGTTCTAAAATACCCTAAAGGACGTAATTCCGGTAAGTATGCAGTTAAATTTAGTTTTAATTTTCATGGAATATGTATTATTAAGTTAAATAAATATTGAATTTCAATAACATGAATATTTTTAGAGGAAAATTAACATGGAATTGACGTCATAATTTTTTTTGGAAATATTACAACAGAGTTTGTTGGAAAATGAACTGAATCAAACTCGATTGTAAATATACAGCGTGACTTTGTACTATAAACGCATCCTCGATTCCTTAATATATCTGGATTCAGATGAACTTTAAATTTACAAACATAATAAATTGCAAATGTATGTCAAATAATTGCAAATAATAATATAGACTTCGCGAAATTGCGAAAAAAAACCGAAAAGGGCACTTGTTTAAATGATCAGCGCTATTAACGCACCTGCCTTATTGTCACTATGAAGTATTTATCAAATGATCTGATGTAATGATAGTAGAACATTTTGAATTATTTCAAGAATTCCGAAAAATCGTTATGTTGTATTATTAGCTTACTTTGAAATTTCAAAAACTCTGATTTCGAAGTATAAGAAGAAAAAATAGTACAAAAAACTGTTCTCTTTTGTGCATCTCGAGATATAAACATTAGCATAACAAAACAGCTAATAAAGTCATAATTTAGGATAATTTTTTCTGACATAGGCGGTTTTTAGGCTAATACGCAACGTAGATAACAAACAGCTCTACGGAATTAATCCAAACTATATTAGAATAAAAATTATTAATTTCTCTATAAATCGTCTATACATAGTTTGGAAATTTGACTGCTAGGTTCTAGTCATTTCGGTCATAAAATATCAGCATAATTAGTATATGAAACAATAATAAACGAAAAAAGAGCAAATTAATAATTTTCTTAAGTTTCAAAAATCTATGTATGGACGATTTGTAGGAAATTTAATAATCTTGATTTTAATATGGTTTGGATTAGTTTCGTCGAGCCGTTTGTTAATTGCGACGCGAAATAGGCTATGTCAAAAAATATTATCCGCGATTGTGATTTTATTAGCTGTTTTATTATGTCAATATTGGTAACCAGAGACGCACAAAGAGGTCAGTTTTGGATAGTCATCAATACTTTATTTGAAGTTTTAAATTTTTGTATACTATTTTCTCTTCTTAAAATTCGAAATCGTAATTTTTGGAATTTCAAAGTGAGCTAATGGCTGCTTATACAACTTCCGCGATCCAATTTTTCGGATTTCTTCAAATATTTGGAAATGTCCTACTATTTCCATCATTAGATAATTTAATAAATACTTCGTAGTGCCGATGAGGACTGGTACGTTTATAACGCTAAACAATAAAGCCAGTTCTTTTTTTCGTTATTTTGCCATATTTCAAAATCTGGGCTTTTAGACATTAAATATGAGCTACTGGAGGGCTGATATAACTTCGCAACCCAAATTTTCAATATTCCGAACATATATCGAATAATCTAACTACCCTCATCAATAGATTGTTTGAATATTACACCATAATGGAGAAAAGGGGATGCGGTTATAACGCTGACCCATCCAGCATTTGGGTTTTTCGTTATTACGCAATTTAGCAAAATTAATTCGAGTATTCACATATTTGCTTTGATGTGAAGTTGTATTCTGATAAGAGATATATTGTGTGTAAAATTGAAGTTCCAACGTCTTTTGGTTCAAGAGATATCAAGGAGAAACAAGTGTGGTTATAACCTTAATTCACAGTGTATATCCATTTGAAAATCCAATATTTTAATATAAATTTTGTTTAATTTGTTCAAATTGAACCTCATTAAAATATGCTGAGTGTAAATTTTGTGGTGAAGGCGTCTGATGGGGCCCTCCATAATGCCTAAAGGCTGCAAAATCTACAAAAATAGCTTCTGTATACAACTTTTTAAATAAAAGTAAAAAATATCATAAGAGTCTGGAAATTATCAATTTGTGTTTCACAAACTGACTTTATTTTATAATTCTGTTGAGTGGTATAAAACTCATTTCAACATTTTCAAAAGTCATAAGTCTATTCGTTTGAGAACGTGTGACAGTCGTGTATGATTGGAAATGAGCATACCTTGAACGCGATCCACACGAGAGTTGCTGAGCACGGTGTCGGAGAACTCACGGACTGGCGTTTGGATGGGACGTTCGCCTTCCACGCTCTCCTCGTTCGTTCGCCAGTAGACAGATGCAATTGTCGCCAGACACTGTGTGTTAGATCCAAGGGGGAATTGATATGAAGTCTAAATTGTGTCATATTCGGGAGAATAAATTGAATTACCTTCAATTTCATGTCGCCTTTCTTGAAATGCTTGTGACGAACTCGGAACACGAGTCCCAGAGTGGCGGTCTCCAGTCCCTCCCTGCCCGTCACCATCGTCTTGTAATTCCGCAGCAGCGCCGTTTCTGCGGGCTCTCCGTTGATGAACCAACTCAGCTGAGTCGCCGGCTTTGACCGCCCTGAACTGCAATTGACGTTCACGATGTCCCCGATTTGGTATCTAGGGAAACCACCTGTTATCCGTGGACCTTCATCAGGAAGAGCTGGAAACAATAATTTGGATTTTATTTATAAAATTAATAAATGCATGATATTTCAAATAAAAAAGATATACATATTTCAGTGAGAGGAAATTGAATTTATCATAATTCGATGGTAAAAATTATTGAGATTTCAATTGATGGGCTTCAAATATTCTGGGAATCGATTTCAATTTGATCAATACTTTTGAATTCTGGAATGTATCAATTGTATTGCATGAACTTTGTGAACCTTTGTTTATTGCACGTAATTAAAAGCGGCGAAGATTTCAAGCGCACTTATACTTAAATTTGGTTTTATGTTTTCGAAACGTTTTTATTGTTTTTTTAATTGAGAAAGTTTCCTAGTTTTCTTTCATTTATTTAGTAAAATTTTCATTAATTATATTTAAGATCAAGTATTTTCAATTGCTTCTACCAACGGAAGTGATAAAATTTGTATTCAAGAATTGTTTCTAAATATTTTATAACTTCAACAAAAAGAAAAGGAGGATTTTTAAAAATTCAATACCTCAGTTGAACAAAATTTAAGAAAAATGATCTTCTTTGTCTGTATGACACGTAATATATTTATAATAGTAGTTTACGTCACGGAAAGTAATGGATCATTTTGCCGCTAGAGGGGAAATCTTGTGGCCTGAATAAAACGAAGGTGCAATTTCTAACTTTGTCTACTGTGTTTAATACAAACTTTTATGCATTTTCAAATAAATTAACACAAAAATGCAAAAAGAACATTTGTTTTCTTAAAATCAAATTTAAAATTTGTAAAAATTTGTTATCTCCCTCATATTTTTTTTACTTTTCTAATTAGATGGGAAGATGGAAAAAGCTATATGTTGTTTCATTTACTCGCACACAAGAAATATCACGTTGAAATTTCAAAGAATACGTTAAATTTAAATTGAAACAATCCGTGATGTTCTGTTTGAAAGATAAATCCAGTATGTGCAACTCATTTAATTCGTTATATTTAGATGTCAATAATCCGTTTTGGTGTGAATCATCCACAAATACAGTTAAACCATACACAACGAAACTGACGTCCATATATTTTTATCCATTTCTTTCGCGAAGGTCGCTCTTTAATAATAATAAAAAGTTTTTATCCATAAAAAATTAACCACAATATAGTTGATCTATGCAATTTTTACAGTGAAAATACCTAAAACATGACGTAATTAAATCTGTTAAATTAATGTTTTAAAAAGAGTTATTTACCAAAATGATTAAGTACAGAAAACATAATAGGTATTTTATTTACAATGACTTTATCAACATAAATTTTATATTTAATCTATGAAACACAGTATCGCATTTAAAAAAAACATTAAATACAGCTGTTTTCCAGTTTGTTGGTTATCTGACTCATATTGGTTTTAAATCTTAAAACGCCTTAAATCACTCCTAAATAATATTTTAAACAGCTTACCAACAACAGTCATGTCCCCATGATCAGAAACTGTTTGAAAGGAGGGCGCTTCAGCAGATACTTCACATCGATACCGACCAGAAGATAGTAATGATACTTCGCTCAGTATTACAGCTGTGTCTGTGGAATTGTGAAGCTGAAAATTCAAAAAAGAAATTTAAATGGATTTTCTTATTTGAAAGAAAAAATAAATTTTGTGAAATATTGCTGCTTAAAATCATATTTTTATAAGAAATCAATAATTTTATAACATTTGGTTACCGTATATACATATTTAGCTTGACAAATTAAATTAGTTTACAAATATTTGTAAAAGTTGTGTCAAAACTTTCACAATATTACAAGATAAATATCACAAAAGTGACGTAAGAAAACCATGACGAATATAAATTAATAAAGATGATTCATCTTAGATAATGAGATTTAATTAAAAAATATGTCCAAAGTGCCATCGATACACTCCTTATTCTATACTTTGGTGTTGGACTTACATCAACATTGACGCCGGTTTGATTGAAGATGAGAACTGGAGGCATGTCCCTGGGAACATATCTGTAGAACTCGTTGCCATCTTTGTACCACTTGACGGAATACAGGGCCTCTCCGTCCAGATCGTAGTGGCACTCCAGGCGAGCGCTCGTGTTCCGCACAATGTGATTAGGGATCCGCACTTCAGTCAATCGGAGGCAATTTATCACGGACAGGGCTGCAATGTGGCACCAGGACCGAGAACGAGAGAAAAGGACAAAAGACGATTTGTAAAGATGGAAGAAAAAGTCGTCATTTCAGCTAATGTTTTTTGTTGTCGCTCTAAAAATATATATAAGAGATGAGTGAGTGCGGGGGATGGTTTTGGATTGCGGTTCAAATATACAATCCCTCTCTCTTTCTCTCTCTTCATCTCCTCGCTACCCACTTTCTTCCTCTTCTAGCCAATCACTTTTTCTTAAATTGATTCCAACAAATGATCCGGAATTGATATAAAAATATTAACATGGTGCTGACATATCCCATTTCAATTCAATTAATTCAACAATTTTTCATATTTCTTTTCCCTTTTGGAAAGGGGATGAATGTCAGTGATAATGGCGCTATTGTCAAGCAGCTCTCTAATGGGACCTCTTCCAGTAAAAGCGGGAATGCTTTCCCCATTCACTTTTTCGCTCTCCATCTCTCTCTTTTTCTCTCACTTTCTTTGTGGACAAACTATTAATTAGTGGCGCCTGCCAAGGAATATTTAATGAAAAGACTCAAGTGATGTGCACTAATAGCCCTGGTAATAAGGAAGTGCCAAGTGATATCACTTAAATTTTAATTCAGAATAATAGGTGTGTTACGAACCATTTTACTTTATTTGTGCTATTAATTGGTTTTCCACTTTTAAGTACTTGTAAGGTTTGTAGTGCGTTTTACAGTTTCCAATTTATTTTCATTACATGATCTTACACAATAATATTTTTGAAATAGTTTTTATAAAGATTATAGGACAACATTTAAATGTTTTGGGATTTGAGTACAAATAAACTAAAGTATTATGAATTTTGAATTAAGGCTATACTTTATATTGTTGTATTTAAAAGTAGAAATATAATTTAGTTATTTATATAATTAAGTCGATAAGATAAGTGTTTAAGATAAGGGTCCATTAACATAAATCACGAACTTAATATTATGTCTATAAGAGGGCTAGCTTGTTGAGTAATGCTTATCTCTCATGTGTTATAAAGGACTTCGCATTTTAAAACAAATAAACACAACAATTTAATAAAAATTTCTTGTTATTTTGTACTTTTCGTATCGAAACGTAGGCTTTTTTTCATCAATTTCATAATCCATAATGAACAATTTGGGTTTCTTAATTGTTTTAAAATGAAAGTCTTAATTAAGAGTTAATGCCCTCACTAAAATGAATAAATACTATGAATTATCATCGGTCTAATGCATCATCGTGATTCGTTGGAGTGATAGGTACCACCCTGTTGAAAACACCAATTGTAATCATTATTTTTTTATCGACCGTTTGGGCCAGAGAAATCCAAACTTTAGTCGACAATAAAGCACAGTGAACTAATCAAGTCTTCCCATTACATTATAAACTGATTTTAAACTGACTTTACTTTTCAGGGAAATTCTAGCTTTTCCACTCCCATATTCTCAAACCCATCGACTTCTCTTCACGCAAGCGTTTTCCTTAAATATTTTTTATGATAACGATGTAGGATGTATGTTTTAATGACCCGTCTTTCGGCAACCGCTCGCGAAGGCAGTAAAAATCTAACTCAGTATAAGAAAATAAGAGTTAGATTTTAGATAACCAGGTTAAGGTACTCGTATAATTAATAATTTAAATAGTGTTAGTGTATTTTTTGGAAGTGTTTGTTATTCTACAATGGGCAATGTCTAATTATTTGATTTAATTTATTGTTTTCTAATGTAAAGCTTAATCAAATTTACTTCCGTTTCTTGCACTTTCGTATCGAAAGAAAAGCTTAACGTATTTATTTGAGTTTATAATGTTTCAATTTTTCGCGCTGAGTGAAATTTTTAAGTTTTTATTGCAATAGAGCGAAGAAAAGGCATAAATCTTCGAATGAATTTGTTTCAAAGTCAAAATTTTGGCGCTATTTTGAAGAAAAAAAAACAGTTAAATTTAAAATTAGTCTTGCGTTAACTATTTAGAAAAGTTCAACAAAATTTATATCATGCTCAGGTGTTAAATCCATTTCCCCATTAAAATAGGCTCATTTGACCCCCCTATAGCACAAAAAACTATTTTAAATTTGTATCACAACCAACTATTTATTAGTTTTTAACTTTCTTATACGTATTTTCCCTATACCTGTAAGATCGTTGATTCAAAGAAAGATCAGATATTATATTTGCTCTTTTAAAATATTGGGTTTTAACAACTATAGGTTTATAAAAGTTCCTAAGCAAGAATTTAATTGTTGTTTATTTTAATAAAACTTTAAATGTGGACTTAAAAAATAGAGAAAAAGCACTAGTGCGTCATTGATTTAATCAAATCAAAATTGCTTAAAAAACGCCTTCAACACAATAAACACTACTAAGGTAGTTCAAATTTATTGAACCCTTTTATTATAGAGACAACCATTCCTATAAATATTTCGAATAAACAATATGTTTTGTATACTTCATGGGGGGTTTCATTCAGAAATAGAAAAAACTGTAACGTCACAATCGCATTATATAATAGATTATTCATATATATCTTATAAGAAATTATGACTACAAAAATACAGAATTTATTTTTTTTTTTATCCAAAAATGTTTTTATTCAATGAACAATAATATTTTGTTCGAAATGCCTTGAGCTAAAAACTTATCATTTCCATTTATATTCAAATGGAATGATTTTTCATTTTTTCTCTGTTAAGGCTTTTAGATAAAAATATAAAAATATAATTCGCGAATACATTCGCCTCTGACGTATTCATTTCTATAAATTTCGGAGAATATATCCTGTTTGTAAATTGTTTTCGTAAATACAAAGATTATTTTTCTATTTATTGCTAATTGAATTGTACGCCTAAGCATAAAAAGGAAATAAAATTTATTATGTTTTGATGTAAAATATATATTATATTCACAAACATATCACGTTTAGGATTCAATGCTAGAGGGAAATCATTTAAATCTTGTTCATTAAAATAAAAGTTTAAAACAAAAACATATTAAAAGATATTTTTAATTAAATATAAATTATATTTTTTATTTTGAATTCCATTATTTATTTAAATATGAATAGATTTTTTTATTGGAATTAAAATTTTAATAATTAATATGTGTTTTTAAAAGAAATGGTTAATTTGAGAATAAAGCTGCAAAAGGGTTGAAATCGATGATATACCAGATGGAGAGTAAATAGGTTGATGTAATGTATGAATATTTTGAAAATTAATTAAATTTTATCAAAGGTGTGCCACTTTTTGGTAAAGAAAATAAGATTTATCTTTTATTTAAAAATTTCCATGTTTTGTTTAAAAATAACACATGGGCCAATAAGGTCCGAGCCTAACAAAAAAATACATTTATTTTGGAAATATTTGATTTTATTTGTTTAGAATATTCATCTAGACTCTTACTTTTGAAATTTTAGCCGGATTGGACGGGTAGTTTTATTTTAGTCGAGTCTGAAGGTTAGCGTTTCATCAACATTTTGAAAAATGGAGAAAGAGCGTTCGGTGATTCGTTTCTTGATTTTGGAAGGGAAATCAATGATACTGCTTAAGATGACTCATAGTAATAAATAGCAATCGTCAGAAACTGCTCCTATGGAGGGTAAAGTGAAAAAACAAAGAACTTCTAATAAGTATGCCACCAATTGAAAGTGTTCCAGATGTCGGAGATAATAGAGATCTAGAAAAATACTCTATAGCTTTTATATTCGTAGTATTGTAAATGAGACAACTATCCGCGCGAAGCCTGCCGCGATTTCTCACTTTTGCAACAAGTACATATTGAAACTACGTCAAAGTAATGTTTGACCAGTTTAATCACAATGCTAATGGCTTTTTTCACGTTTTGAAATTATTGACAAAGAATGACTCTGTTTATACCTATTAATGTGCGACTGTTCAATCGACTGCAACTAGCTAAGAATTCCCAAGTAGGAAAAAGCAGCCCAATTGCCTGACAATAAAATGGTTTCAGTTTACGGAAAATTTGGAAAATATGATCGATGTTAATTACCAAAAATAGATCAAAAGGATAAAAGGGCTTGACTATATTGAAATTTTGGACAAATTTAACGCCTGCATCGACTCCATTTGGCGAAGAAAAAAAATGTTCATTTTACGATTCCCACCTCTTCCGTTGCGAAGACCAAACTATGAAATACTATTTCATTTAATCACTAAATAAATGTGTTTTTTGTTAGACCCGCGACTTATTAGCCCATGTGTTATTATATTTGATTTTGGCCAAAAATTTGAGTTGTTTTTCAATTAAACCATTGTTTTGAATAGAGAAAGACAGAAAGTCCCAGTCCCTTGAAACCTCCATAATAAAGAAGTTCCACACCCTCTTGTGATAAACTGCACAAAAAATTAATTCTTTTTAGGTATGGATTTCTATACTTATTTCGTTTTTTTACAGATATATAGGTTTGTCTATGCCAATGTATCTTAAATGACACTTAGGAATTTAATTTAATATATGTTTTTTTTACAAATAAATAGCAATTAAATCAGGGATTCCAAAACTGTTTCAGCCCAGTTTTAGAACCCCGGCCCGGTCTTAAATCATTTGAAAAAATTAGGTAATCTCGTCACATGGCGTAACCTAGATAAAACATCAGTGATGACCCAGAAATTTCTCTTACTTTTCAATTTTTACTAATGAAAAAAGTACTTGTAATTTTTATTAGTAATGAAAAAAAACCTTCTCTTCCGTGTCGAAAAAAACTAATTTTCAAATATTATTTAAAATAAAAAAAAATAAATATTATTATATATTATTTAAATAAAAAAAGCTCAGTTCAACAGATTAAATACTTTTTAGAACCATAACCAAAGCTTTGAAACACAATATTTATAATTCGTAATTAATTAACTTTTTAATAAGTTTCTCGCTTTCTTTTAAAATATTAACATAGGTTTCAGAACTATTCACTGAATGCGATGTTATAACTGAATTTGTTTCAACCTTAAGCTTAGAACAAACGAAACGTAGTTTAAGAATTCCCTTTAATCCTGACACTTCAATTCTCTAATTGGACTTTTAAGAATCTAAGACTGGTACCAGCAAATGAGGACCTAAATAAAAGCACCATGGCCATGTACAAATATTTATAGCTGGAAAGCAAATAGAGTATAATGAAATTTGTTCTTCAGTAGTTGTTTGAAGTGTCCATGTAAAACTGTTTCAAGTCTCTTTCACTCGCTCTGTGAGAAACAAAGCCCTTCTTAACCCACTTTTGTACACTACTGCTGCATAGAGTTCACTATAGTGCAGTTTGGTTCACTTCCTATATTTGTCAAGTTCCGACAAAGCCACATCCTGGCACTGCATATGAAAAATCGAATTAAAAAGACGGTCGTTGATATCTAAATTGAATTGCTGAACTGTTGAGTTGCCCTCTAGCATGAGCCATGGGTTCAGCAGCAGTGTGGCAGCAGTAGCAGCAGCATCATCGAACTATGTAAAATAAATAGTTATTCCACTTTGGCCTCCAATTAAGTTGGCTGTATTTTAAACAAAACCGCATTGGCAAATAATTTCCCTTAAACTTTGCAATAATTCTGTATGCATTTTGTGTCGACTTTGGACTGGGAGAGGGAGGAGAACTTCCTACCCCCGGAACCCGATACTTCAATTAAGCTATGGGTTGCGGTTCAGGAAGGGGGGTGAAAAGGACGGAGAAAGCTTTTGTGTGTCGGAGAAATGTCGGTATATGGAAATGGAAACAAAGGCGTATAGAAAGTGTCATCACATTATCAGCATCCCGTAAAATTATTGCCACTGTGACATGACAGGATGTGCTGCTGCTAACAACACCCCAACACACTTTTGCAGTAAATAAATATGGCAACAGCCAAGCAAAAACATCCTTGAGGAAAATTTGTCATTTCAGTTTTAGAGCTTCTTTAGTTGAGCAGTTGAGCACACAACTGGCTATATTATGTTTGCTCATTTTAATGCACTAAAATAAATTAATTATTATGTATATCGAAATAATTAAGAGTCCTTTAATAGTTTTCAGTTTGATAAAAAATATTTTAAAATAGAACGTATTTATCTGATAGTAGTACGCCATTAATTCTCGCCATCAATTAAAAAAATTTATTAGTACTAAACCCACTCGAAAAACAAAGTAAAGAAATAATAATATTAAAATTATATGTGTACACGAAAACAATACTAATGCAAATAAATGAACTTAAATTTTGGTAAAACTCAAATTTTGAGAAGGTTCACTATTAAAATCTGATAACTGCCATTATTTTATTGATGACATCTTGCGGATCCTATGTGCACAGTATTTTAAAGAAAAAAAAAAATTCAATTTTAAATTTAATTCACACGTCAAAGTGAGTTCAAAAATTTTCCACTAGATGGCGAACGTGTCAATTTGGTAATTACCGGCTATAATACATTTAAAACGAACAGAAGGTAAGGCACCCAGTCAGACGCAGTAAAACAGCCAGCTTTTGTATGAAATTACCATGTTGGTGCTTCTAGTTGGCCCACGTTAAATATTTAAAAATTTAATTTCCCCTTTCGTATCATACGGTTAGCTTTTCAACATAATATAATACTTTATCACACTAATGATAAATATGTATTATCATTAAAACATATCAAATAGATAACAACGGCAATTTTTTAAAAAAAATTTTCAAGGAAATTATGTTCTGCTCGAATGTAAAATCCGTGTTTTAACCGGGAACGATGCTCGTATTTTACACTCTTTTTCTCGCTTAAAAACTGTTATTTTGACACCCTTGTATTACATAACATTACCCATAAATATAATATTTAGTGGACGTTTCTTATCATACAATGTGGAAGATGTAAGTATTGAGAGCTCATGCACCTGAATATAAAATTGATTGTCATTTTTTTTTGCATTTGGGTTAAAAAGGAATAACGTTTGCTTTATTTAATACTCATGCTTCATCATTTCATCATAAAGTGACATATTTTTTATTCTAGTGCTTTCGGAAATAACCTTTTATATTATAATATAGATTATTAACCGATAATGGAATTTTTCCATTGATGGTACATTCATAATGAAACAAGAACACCAATTATTTTCTCAAAGCTTCTTGTATCATAATAGTTATTTTCAACAAGGTCGATAAGATAAATCATTATTATACACAAGGGTTGTTTTAAGCCCCAAACGAAGCGAATGCCTTAAAGAAAGTGTTTAATAGTACTTATCGACCGTGTTTTATATAAAATTTTATTCATTTTTAAATAAGTTACCACCAAATCTAAAAATTCTTTATTTATTTTTTAGAAGTAGGGGAAATATGTACAAAATGGCATATACGGACAAAATGGCATAGGGGGTGTTTCTGGATTTTGGCTGTTTCTAGGTCGCATCTGACTGAGCTTTCTTGTAACCTAAATGGCTTTGACTATCCTGCCNGTTACCACCAAATCTAAAAATTCTTTATTTATTTTTTAGAAGTAGGGGAAATATGTACAAAATGGC
>JXOV01001443.1:426-12771 GCA_001014945.1 Clogmia albipunctata
ACACATACTACGAAGAAAACCATTCCTTTCACACTTTCATCTGTATCCGTTCTTTGAACAGCAGCAAATTACTAGTATTGGAAAGATCCGGTTTATCTCTTCGATTCTATGCATTTCATTCAAGCTTTCAAAACCTCTCTAAATTCGAGCGGATAATGTTGACGACATTAGTTGCTCGAATTTTGAGGCCGGGAAATTATTTTTGTTAAATTTATTTTCAACAAATATTAATCACCGAATGTTGTTAGTGAAAACGAGTAATGAAATTCGAAAGAAAAAAATTACGGTCTGATCAGGGCTCGAACTACGGTCCTCTCGAGTTGAATTCTGTGCAACGCTTTAACCACTGCGCCACCCGGCCCTAATGTATTGATTGCTTAATGGAAAAAGAAAATAAAAGTAAATATTGTTTGTCACGCAAGACTTAATCTTGAAGTTCTCAACTTTACAATATAGGACAAGTTACCAAGAAAATGCAATTATGATTTCTAATTATCTCCAAAATTAAACAGCATAAAACTAAAAAAAATCGAGCTATGTTATCATTATTAAAAGAGTTGATAACACACTGAAATAGTTAATGGTTTTTTTAAATTTCAAAATGTTACCGATTTTAAAATCAAATTTAAAATACATCATTCTAAGCTTATTTTATTTTAAAAGATATTTTACTAATTGAAAACTTATAAAGATAAAGAAATTACCAAAATACTTCCAAAAATATCGACACAAATTTCATAATCGCATTCCGATTTATTTCAAATAAATGCTAAACAATTAAATCCGTTTTGCTCGTGTAATTTGAGTGAATAAAGATAAACTGGTTTAACTTAATTAAAAGTTTTCAGACTTTCAATAACATTCGAAACTTGTTGAATCTATTATTGATAGATATATTGAGGACAAATAAGAAAGAATGAAATATCTTTTCATATGCCATTGACATCACCACCGATATCTTATAACTTAACGACAACACCTTTGGACTTTTTACTTTGCACCCATTATTTTTTAAATTATGGACTTCACTTTAATTGACGATTAAGAATGGAATTTGAGAAATTAACATCAAATCTTAATTCCTATCCGTCCGAAACAGCACCCACTAAATTAAGTACAAATTTAGGTATTGCAATATTTTTTAAAGAATTCAAATTTAGTTTGAAACATTTTTTTCCTTTAAGCTTGATTCTAAAGTAAATGTTATTTTATTTTGAATTACACAAAATATAATAAATTTGTTCTTATTTAATGAGGAGATCAAGTTAAGTCATGTCATTATCCAGTAAATTCTTTCTCTCTATTAATAATTGTTATAGTAGAGCTCAAGAGTACATATGAAACACAAGAAGATTTTTGTAAAGCTCTTAAGAAGGAGTGATTTTAGATAACGCCCTCGTTCCTGGGTTATCCTTATCGAATAGTATTTCATTCTTAGAAGTATGTTGTCGGACAAATAGGAAATAATTCTTTAATATCTCTTTAAGATTTTTTTACAACAACAAATTTATTGGAATTGCAATAAATCAGAATTGCTTCTATTATTTATAAATAAAGGTTAAATGATTGTTTATATGTTTTACGATTATTTATATTACATTTATTATGATCAATAAGTAATAATTTCAAGGAAAACCATTTTAATAATTAATTAACCATATTTTTTTAAAAATAATTATGGAATTTAATGTTGTTTATTAGTAATTTAATGAAATAAAAATAATAGAAGTTTCCCTTTCAATTCCTGTAAGGAATATGAGGAGTCTTAACCTCAACCAATGGGTTTAGACTTTTCATGACTATGTGTTTTCAGTGTATTATTATTCAAGTAATAGCACCTAGACCGATTGAAAAAGGACCCAGTCAATCCTACCCGCCCAGGGATCGGACCCATCCATAGTCTCCGAGGAGGTGCGTTACCACATCGGCTATGATAATTATATTATTATACGTGAAAATTCAAAATTTTAATGATTAACGTTATTTTTAATTTCGATCTGAGATGTTGTCATTTTATGTAATATTTAATACCAGCTTTCAATGTTATTTAAATTTTTACTCGTTAATATTTTTTTTCTTTCAATTTTTGTTTAAAATGTTTCTTTATATTTATGGAAATTATGATTAAATTGTGGTAGTCTTAAACTATAGACATACTGGCGTCTTGCTACCCATAAATTTTCCCATTTCATTGTAAATCAATACCAAAACGAGACTTTGCCAAATTGTCTAAGTTATTCTGAACAAACTATTAGTTGTAGATCTTTCCTAACCACAATATTGTATTTGATGAAATACCTATGAACCTCTAACTAAAATTTATTCTGTCATTGAAAGTTCTAACTCAATTAATTACAATTTTAGCAATGAAAAGTATACGTAAATTGAATATTTCTTACAAAAGCCTCTCTCTATACCTGTCGAACTTCCTTCGATATAAAAACTAGAATTTAGAAGTGCTTACATTTAATTGATTAACTCATAATAAATCGATACTTTTCGAATAAATGACTTTGAATTATTTAATAAGGGTTCGAATTTGAGTCTTCCTTTTAAAAAACCAAATAAATCGATTTCTATCCCAACAAAAGAGAAATCTCCATTTTACTAGCTTTGTTCTAAATCTATCAAAAAGTAATCGTAGGTATTTTCCGACCCTACCTCATTAATAAATTACTTTTCCTCTTCTCTTTGATTAACATACTTGACAGGTGGATTAGACGCTAATTCGAATGAATTAGGGTTGATCGGTATTAACGAAGCAATATTATTAGATCGACCCGCATGAATCTGCACACCTTGAGTGGGTCAATTTAAATCGTTCAGCAAAACAATATCTTTCATTGTATTTTTTTTTTCTTTATAATTTCAATATTTATTTATGTTGTCTATTAATATATATCAAATAAAATTATTTGTCACATTTAATAGTATTTTATGCGATATTTAGTGAGTACATTCAAAACCAAGATTTTCGATGATTACAAATTTTTATCAATCCCGATTAGGATAAGCCAGAATTATGAATATATTTATAGTAAAAGACTATATCAAGCTGAAAATTTGTCATAAACAATAATTAAAAATTTTAACTAGGATATATGACCTTCAAAAATCAGCTGTGAGAAAAATTACCACCTCTACTTCTAATGACGATTTATACAGAACTGTTTTAAATATTCTTATGAAAATTAATAATGGTATTTATGAAGGAAAATGAAACAATAAAAAATAATGTAAATTAATTATATATACGAAACAATTTTAAAATATTGCGTCTCGCAAATTAAGTGATTAAAATATGAGAAATTATTTGAAAAAGTCATTCAAATCCATTTTTGTCGAAAATATAAGAAAATATTACTGGTAACTGTGTCTTTTTTAGCTATCCTATTGTGTCCATATTATCATCCACAATGCATAATGAGCTCAGTTTTCGATAGCCATCATCACATTATTTGAACTCATAAATTTTTTATACTTTTTTCTTATAAATCGAAATATGGGTTTTTAGACCTCCAAAGATAGTTACTGACTGCCTACTATGACATAGCGACCAATTTTTCGCGCTGTATATATTGAACAATAGATTATCAACTATTTAAATCTACAAAAATCACCAAGAATTGTTTTTTGTTGGCCCACTGAGATAAAATAAGCTACCTATCGTAAAAGGATGAAACGATATTACTGTTTGGGAAAATTCGCATGCTTTTTTAATTATTTGAAACAAACCTAGTCTTTTGTTTTATAATGCAGACGATGGTCAATGATAAGACCTTTCTTCGTGGCAAAACAAATTGAGATCAGATTGATACACTCCGAGATATTAACTAAAACTTAATCGAAGACCCCTGTCGTAAAAGGATGAAATGCAGTCTAGTTATATATGTTTCTTGTAATTGATTGATGATCAATTGATGCTTTATATATGGATTTGTATGTATGAAAGAACGAATGCATGCTGAGTTTGAATAAAACCTTTGAAAGAAAAATATCTTGTTTTTTCATTCTCCTCGCCAGGAGGATAAACAGCTATTACAAAGGTGATTTCCTATTATAATTAAATATATAACAATTACAGAACTGAAAAAATTGAAGCGTAGCTTTTGGTGAAATCGTATCAAGCGATCAAGAGTGTCTTTGTTAAAATAAACTATTATCTGTGGCTCCATCAACCCCATATATCAAATATCATAAAGATCTATAAAAACATTTCACACATAAAACTAAACTTTTGCGTTCGCTCCAACTTTAACTATCTTTAAAAGCGTTTAAGAAATGCCAAATATAAAATTTAAAATAAAGCTCCAAACTTAAAAAAAAAATTTTTAATAAATAAGGGTGGTTAACATTTCAAAGTTAGGGGTGTAATATTTTTGTATATGTATTTTATATGGCTAAATCGTAACCCACTAGAAAAAAATATCTTTTCAATTTTTTTAAAAATAATATAGCGGTAGCTTCCTTATCATCTGCCTCTGTGTCCTAGCAGTTAGCACAATGGACATCCTCCTCGAGGTCGTGTGATCAAATCCCGGGCGGATATTTTTTTAGCGCGAAAAAGTTTCCATTTGTGTATATCAATAGCATTGCGAAATAATATTCATAGCGAATTATAAATTTGTGATGGCGCAAACAAATAAATAAAATGGGCGGATTGACTGGATCCGTTTACAACCGGTCTAGGTGCTATTAACTGACTACTAATACACTGAAAAACAAAGAGTCACGTAAAGTCTAACACCCGTTGGTTGAGGTTGAGACTACTCCTAGTTCCGTCGTGAATGTCTTGGGAATAGTTTATTTATTTATTTCTTATCACTTAAGGATGTAAAAACAGAATGTTGACCTACCCCGATACTATCTGGATATGCGTACAAAAGTACATTAAAATTGATCAAACCGTTTCGGAGCGTGTTTGAAGTTTAAAGAGAGAGTTTTTGACAAAAAATTAAAATATAATTATTTAAAATAGACAACCCTTTACATGTTGGGTTTTAAGAATTTGATGTAGATTTTTTTCAATACTTAATTTAATAAAATAGGAAGTAGCTTTTTCCGAAAAAGTTGCTTCTCCATTTGTTTCCTTCCTGGTTCATCCTGCATCTCCTTTCCTCATGTAAATAATTATTGTAAATACAATGTAAATATTATTATTAGATTATCAATAGAATCTTTTTCTGGGAGCCAAAACGCTCTCGTGGCCCTCGTGGCCTGACTCCATCGGCACTGGTAATTATTGTCCTCCGCCCTTTTTAACTCTTGGGATATTTAAAAAATTTAATTTGACTTTTTAACTGATCTACGATTTTTGGTCCTAAACAACTAGACAAAAGAATTTTTTTATTTAAGATGTACTTACCTTAAAACTACAATAAAATAAGTATTTCTTAGATTTAGATCGAGATTAATACTAGGATAAAATTTTAAATACGTATCGCATTTAAGTTGTATTATTTACATCTACCTTACCTTTGCTGTACTGCTTTTTCTGTTATGGATTAAAGAATATATTAGTCTCAATAAAACTCATTACTTGTAAAAATGATAGTTTATTTTACAGTTATAATTGGATCGCAGATTTGGTTTTATATTTAATAATTGGTGAATAGTTTTAGAAACATTTCCGTGGCCGAATCCAATTGCCGAGAAAACATTTAGGAACGTTTTACAAATAGAGCTATTTTGTAACCTATTAAAAGTGATGGTTTTATTACGATTTTTAATAAATAATTTCACATATACTCGTCTTTTACTTAACAGCATAGTTTAAAGTATTAAAACATGGTATGATGTTTATAAAAAGTCGCACATAATCTGACCATACAAGTATCGGTTTAAAAATATGTTCCAATTATAGTCTTAATATATAAATATACAAGAATTACCTCATTCACATGTTACTGAGCACAGTGACATTGAAGACGCCTCAAAATGGTAGAGGGGCTGGGGCAGGAAGTTCCGTCTCCGCCGCAGACGCCACAAGAGTCCACTTTGTCCCGATTTTTAGATCACATCCAACGCGCTGAAATATTAAGAAATAGAGCCGAATTAGAAAAAGCTTTGAAGATTATTACTAGTAGTAAAGTGACAAGCCTGCAGACGTCAGTTGCCTCAGATTGCTGACAAATTAATCCTGGAACATGAATAATCGTCCCGAATTAGAAAAATGAGAAAGAGTATGGGAAATTGTAAGAAAGAATAATTTCCTTCCGTTCTTTTGGAAAAAGAGAATGAAATATTTCACTATGATATACAATCAACAAAATCACTACTCAAAGTTCTTCGTTTAGCTTTATAAAATGCATTTTATAATTCATTCTATTTCCAAGTTGCCAACTCGGTTTCAGGCTTGCTGTTCTTTTTCTATAATATTTTATATTCCTTTCATTTCTTAGGCTTGAAGAACAATTTATAAGTGTCATTATATTATTACTAACTAAACTCGGAATTATACACGAACCACACGCGATGCACCGAATGCTCCAGGACATTTAATTAAATTATCAAATAAACCGTCTCAAATCATGGCAAATCAAACCCCGTCTTAACGGGAGCCCTTCTTAGTGCTGACTGACTGCAGAGACTGAACGAGACGATAAAAACTTTCAAGCCCCATATTATCGCCTGCATTATTTTTTCCCTGGCACTTGGTTGGTGAGATACGGGGCCAAGAACCTCTTCTGGCACAATAAACATAACATCCCATAAATTTGCAATCGTGGGGAAATTACATCATATACATTAAATTTCATTGGCGTTAATGAGCATTGCTACAATCACGGCACAATTCATACTTTACGGGGGGAAAGTGTGAGTTAAAAAAATTTTTGGGGTAATTTCAATTTTTTGGCTTCCGACGATCTGTCAAACAAATTTGTGGCTTTTACCGAAATGTCTTGATAGCTTCCACTTTTTGGAATGAAGATTATTTAAAGTACTTTCGTAATCGAATGTGTTCTTTGAGAATTTAAAAAAAAATAATTTTTTATTTGGAAATTAGCATTGATATTGACAATCAAATTTTAATTCTACTTCAATTGTAGGAGGGTTACCAATATTTTTTGTGTAAGATTCCCAATATTTATAAATTTAACTGCCCGATATTGTTGAAGCAGTTCAAAAATTGAGCTTACCTGACATTTACCCTGAATGCAGTTCTACATTAAGTTCCATCTTGAACTCTAGCTGCCAGCTGGACAATCACACTGGGCTTGTCTTCTCTCCAGCTATCAGAATGTTTGTCCAAATCGTTCTCTGATAAACCTTCTCCATCCGGCATTTGAGCGGGGTTTTCTCTGTAAATTTTTGTCAAACGAGTTTCGCGTTCAATATTCGAATCAATAAAAAATCAGATTTAAATTTATTTTGTTAGCTATCAATTGCGAATATACTGATAAAGGTTTTATAGGATTAGATGGTTAGTTAGTGATGAGCAGCAGACAAATGCCATTGCTACTCCCGATGAGGCGAATAGAGACCAGAGTCTGGTACCTGTTGTTATTCAAAGTCAAGAGCTCTCTGTTTGGGTGCTGTTCTTTTGACTTTTACTGGCAAATGGTGTCGCAAAGAGTGAGCAATTGATTGAATGAAGAAAACCTTCAACCATGCCCTAACGCTTTCCTGAAGGGCTGGGTGCGATAAAACAGTTGTCTGGCCGACAAGTGTCGAAATGTCAGAAACATGGAAAGTAATTACGTGGTGAACGAGAAAGGTTAATTGCGAGGAGCATGTAGTTGAAGGCACTCATTCGAGGGATCAGGAATAAAAACAAGGGGAAGAAAAACAAACTGAGGTTATTTTTCGTGGCTAAACGATATAGAAAAGTACTAAGGAGTAATTAGATTTGATGATGCCAAACAGGTTCAGGTCAATCAGCCGAAATCGATTTCCATTCATCCCGCAACAGCTCCATTATCGTCAATCTTTTACTTTGATCGATAATAGTGGCCCAGTTTATTGAAGCAATGTATGTTAACTTTTAATTAATAAGCACATTGATAATGCTATTATATTTTGAAAATGATTATAACGAATTTTAATATTTTTCGTGCTGGGAGGCGTGTTCCTTAATATCTCTTGAACAAAAAAAGAGCTGAAACTACAAATTTCTCTTAATAGATTACAACTTTTATGTGATATCAATTTTTTGAAAATACTTAAATACGAGTAAGATCCGAAAAAATTTGCATAATAAAACTGTGTCCGATAGCATAAGACATAGGTTCCCAAACTTTTTCAGCCTGCGGCCCCCTACATACATTCCATGGTGCCTTTACATACATTTCACGGCGCAGCGTTGCACAGTTTGGGAACTCCTGGCATTAGATATTTATAAATATCCCATTAGCCGAGTGCGTAACGACTGTTTTGCGCCATCGAATAAGCCATATTCTCTAGTATGAAAAACATGTTCCAACCATGAAGCAAGAACAACTAGGTTTGATGACTTTATCCGATGGATATTTAATTTTATATTCTAAGCTTGTAGGTTTTCTGACATATATTCAAGAACTTTAAATACCATATTAGACCAGCTTGGATGCCACAGGTCATAAAACAGTTATTCCCGTTTTGTAGGTCAATTCTAATTTTCTCTACTGAGAATAATTAATTTGATAATGGAATTTTGGTCTAAAAGAGACACTTTTCTCGAATTTTTTTTTATTGAATCATATTCGTATAGATTATTTTGGATCGTATACATACTAGTACCTATTTCTAGCCCTTTTTTCGACTTTGTAACAGGTCTGTACAGGTATAGTTTTTTAATTTCCATAGAGCCTTCCAAAAATCAAATGTGCTTTTCATGTTGTTGATGTTTTTGTATTGCAATGAACATCACGATTCAACTGATGATGTTCCAATGAAAATGTGACAAATAAATAAATAATGGTGTAAAAATATCCGAAGCGACTCCATGAAGCAATTACCAGCAGTAATAATACGAATTCATTAAAAACACATAAAATGTGTAACATGTGTTGCATTTGGTCCCGTGCTAAAGGAAGTTAATTAATATTTGTTTAAAGTTTAAACACAGCACATTAATAACATTCCAGCAAGCAAAGAGTAAAGTGCTCATGATTTCCATGAAAGGAAAGTTTATGTTTTGGCCATGAAATATAGTACAAAAGCAAAAGACTTATCAATGCGTATTCTTAGTTGTTGATAATTAATTCAGTATCTTTAAGGTGACAAAATATTAAATAAAATAAATTTTGCACTCAATTTGTTAAATTTAGAATTTAATTTGTTATAAAATCTGTTGACATTTATATGATAACTGTTCTTATTTATGAGTTCATGCTAAGTGGGAATTAAAATGATTGCAAAAATTTCATTTTGATTATACGAGCAAATATAAAATGTTTGAAGATGTAATATGACTAATTGAAAACAGTTATTTGTTCCAGAGGGTGTTGCTAATTTGCTTTAGTAATTTCTCCTCCCACTCGAAAACCCCGAACCATAGAATATGTCCCTAATTACCACTTCGTGATTGACGCGAGTGTGTTTTTGTGTTTATATTGGATTGACTTCCAAATGGATTTTCTATTGTTTCGATTGTTTCTCCATTAATCTCTGTATAGATATATGATAGGTAGACATCAGACAAGACAGATGTAGGAAAACTAATATGGAGATTCTCCAAAATTAGCATTAATGTCAATTCAATGAACGACGATGGTGAAGAGCTAATCATAGTCAAATTACAGTTAAAGATGATTATTTATTAATAGCGTCAATCAATCACAAATATTTCATAAACAAATATGGATGCTCTTTTTAACAAAAAAATGGAAACATGAATTTGTGCAACAAGATCCTGAAATAGTTGCTTTACAGGTTTAAGTCTTATATTTTGCAAAATTTAAAAATATTTACTTAAATAATTCTTAAAAAAATCACTTTTTAAAAATTTTTAATGATATACAGTGGACGCCGCTTATTAGGAGTATATAAAAGCTAGAATTTTATCTCTAGGTAAAGATTTTTAAATATGTAGGAGTATGTACATATGTATATACATTCATATGTGCTTGGAATAGTGTATTTGTTAAATAATAATTGTTTAATATGCGTTTATATTGTAAAATTTTCAAATAATTCAATCGTCAATACCGTGCTACACGTATTGTGTCTTGTCAACCAAACAAATCTGAGCGTCAATTCTCAAACGATAATAATGAACGAAAAGAAATGAATATAAGAAAATGGAATGAATTTAGCACTCTCTTTAACAATTATATATGATTCTGTATGTAGAGATGAATATACTGATGACCAAAAAATTTACAACAGAGTGTCGTGTAAACTATTGCGGTGCTATCAAATCAACAAATACAAACATGTAATGAGACGATTTTTTGCGGTTTTCAGTCGATCAAATAAGCGTAGGTCAAGATTGATGTGAATAAAAGTAATCAAAAGACTGAGTTGTCGTCACTTGCAATTTCTCTTTGTTTTAGTGATTTTGGCCACAGAATGGCCTCTTAAAGCGATGAATTTTCAGTGTATTTATATACGGCCGATCCGTTCCTAGCCATTTTGGCCCAATAAAGGGATTGTTCCTATTAACCGCGGTCCTAATAAGCGGCGTTCACTGTATATTTAGAACTATTTTACTTTAAAGTAAATCCAAAGTCCACAAAATATATGTAAATTGTCACCTAACTAAAAATACAAACATATGTCTAAGAACCCCAATTTTCATCTCACGGAAGAGTGTTTTCGTCACTTTTCCATTAAATATGCATTAGGAAAAAGATTGAAATTTGATTTTCGTTTCAATTCAAATAAGATCAAATAGTATTTCATTTTTCACTACATACGTATAGTTTCGTAACAAAAATGTGAAAAATGAATTTCAAACTTTATGTGGGATTTTGTTGTTCCTTGTAATATCTTTTAAGGTTAGCAATTATTAACACTGTTTCTTTGAAAAAATTGAAAGTTTTAAAAAGCATCTAATTAATAGTTTGTGTGTAAGTAATGAATAAACTAATGATTAATTAAAATCATGAAATAATGTTATTCAACAAAGACAAAATTTAGTTATATTACTTATCATGGGAAGCTTACCGCATTTGTATTTGAACATAATTTCATTGTGTGTTGTTTATTAAAGTAAATTGTTTTTGTAAGAAATAGTGTTAAAAATAAGATGGTCAAGTAAGTGCGATGTTTTTTTCGTATCAAAATTTTGACCTTTGAAGGTGCTGTCACAAGCCCGCACCTCCCTCCATACAAATGATACTTCCTCCGCTATAAAAGAATATATTAGTCTTATATGAATCAATATTTCATCGTCTGACTGTCTGATATCATAACATTGTATGGAGTTGTTTTATAGATTTCGGTTTAATTTTGTTTAAACTCGACATGTTTAAATTAATATTTAAAATTACAATAAGTGAAATCAACTTCAAATGAATAAAGTTTGAATAACACTTTCCAAAGACAAAAATTTGGACACGTATTTTTTTACATAGACTTTACTCAATTCTGTAAAATGTATTATATATTGAAATATTTGTTATAGTTTTGACTGAGCAAACAAAATTATCAACCTTATATGGACGAGCCAGTAAAATAATTTATAGATTTGAGGATCGGAATTAGTTTCTAGATTTCCAGTATTTCATCAAATAGTTCAAACAGGTATCTATAACTTCAAATGCATATAATTTTTAAAAACTCTCGAAAGACCAAAATCTGGACGCATAATTTTTATATAGACTTGACTGAATGCTGAACGATAGAAATTACGGAAATTTTGAGTTATAAATAAAATTATCAATCTTAGAAAAATAATTTATAGATTTTAGGATCAGAATTAATATCTAGACCCCAGTATTTCATCAAATGGATCAAACAGGTGACCTCTAGATACGGGCTTTCATAGCAAAATGACGACGTTAGTATTTGAAACATTAAACTTTAATTCCATAAATGCAAATTAATGTAATTTAACATATTTTTCATAATTAGGCAATACGTATTAGTTCATGGAAAATGCGAAGATTAGACCAGAAAAAACGTTCCGCTATATACAGAGGCTCAGTCCGCTATTCAAATGGCAATAATGTGGACAAACACCCATAATGAATTCCACCGCGAATGCCAACATGAAGATGATAATTTTAGTGGCGAAGCGACAATCAAGTCAATCGCTCAACACTTTCCATAACTTAGGCTTTTGGCCGGCCGCAGTTGTTTTATTTTTATAGTCATCGGAATGACAGAAGATCTCCTCTAAATCGAATCGTTTTATATTTTATTTCAATGTCACTTTAAATAAAAATAATTTAAAAAAAAATTTTAAAACAGCTGTTTTTA
>JXOV01001445.1:264-12987 GCA_001014945.1 Clogmia albipunctata
AAAACACTAACAAAACACAGTTAAGACACGCCCTTCAAAACTGACGACCATATAAATTAATTGAATTTCTTTTTCGGAGGTCACACTTTAATAATAACGAAAAAACACTTGTGCTATAATAACGACTTTGACAGAGTGTCATAATATCAATATTAAACAACAAAAATGCATAAAAATATTTTCCCAAATTGTGACTTTACTAGCTCTTCTATAAAGAGTTGAAGAGGTGCCACAAGGAGACCAGTTTTCGATAGATATCATTATCTAAATAAGATTAAATTATTCTCTGTACAACAAATTTAATAAATCAATTAAGATGATTAATTAAGCAACATTTCGGAGCACAATAGATCTTCAGGTCAAAGTGCGGGATCACCTCAAAAGAGATTTTTAAGCAACATTTACTTCATCACTAGAAATTGGTTCTAAATTCTAGACAATAATAGCAATGAATATTATTGTTTAGAATTTTATTTGTGCAATTCCATATAAAAAAGTAGCCTGTTTTTAACGCAAATTAGTTCTGTAATGGTTTACTTTACAGCACGCGTGAGGTAATATTTCAAAATTTTCACGCATTTTAGTCACCAATTTAATGAAATTACATATTATTGTCATAACCAAATCTCTAAACATTATTATTGAAATATTTTATGTTGAAAATTTCGTTTTGAACTGTTGTTGCACAATTGAAAAAAAACCGCTGTGAACGATTTTATTATTAATTATCGATTTACTGGTATTTTTTTCAGAATTATACAAAATAACGTTCAATACCCATGTGAAATAGGTTATTACAGCATTCATTTCCCTATTTTTACTTGCAATTCATGGTTAATTCGTGCTGTAATTTCATCAATAGTATCGAAATATACTATTATATTCGTAAAAATTGTACTAAAATTAAAGCATCGCTATAAAGAAAAACGAAAAATTTTTGGCTGAAATTATATTTTTACATATCACTAATAATAACTACTATATACAAATCAATAGTTTTAAATTAAAATTTTGTTAAAACTCAAATTTAAAGGGTTCATTAGAAAATCTGGTAACTGTCATTATTTTTTTAAGACACTTCTTCAGCATCCTGTTTCAATCGTATTTAAGGTCAAAATCTCCATTTTTAAATCAAATGACCTTGAAGAAGTCATATTATTGAAAACAAATGCATACAAATGATAATTCTGTGAATGAATCAAGTTGGTTGCTAAGATTGATTTTGAATTAAACTGCGATACTTTATTACATATTTTTAGGATTCAATGGTTTTAAACATACGATAACGCTATTAAGAGTAAAGAATTCATATTTTTACTCTAGGTGTAAAATAGATTACGATTCTTTCGTGTGCGAAAAATAATGGAACATATTTTTTACCGTTAATTACCATAAATTAGCAATCAACAAATAAAGCATTTAAAAAACTACAAATAATCATAACTAATTGTTTCATTACGAGTTCAGTAGAGATGATGAGTTGCAAATTCATTGTTTTATTTACATTTAATATCGCCATTCATATAGAAATAACGGTAAAATATTAATCAATTGTTGTTTGTTGAAAGCATGACAAGCAATTCAACAAATTATTATAAAAGATCAACTTTATTTATTATCATAATAATCCAACACAAATATTATTTAAAATTTATTTACTTAATAATCAAATTGATTTCTTAAATCTAATATCGCCAACTTCTATTCAGATTGGTATTTCCTTGTCAATATGAAAATTATTAAGATGATAAAACTGAAATAAGATCACCAGAGACAATTAAGGGAGTTCCCAATTCAATTGTGTACTTTTTTAGAATTATTTGTTTGGTGCATCAGTATTTTTGTTGAAATTTTGTTATTTTCAACAAACAAACAAAAAACGGTCGTCAGAGTTTTAGCAAGACTTTCTCAATTTTAAAATAAAAGGCGTAAGAAAGACATTGTATTGTATGATTGGACAAAACAGCCCAATTATGAATTATGACCGGTGATCTTTCATATGTACTTATATTAATATGAAGGTGCTATTAATTGACTACTAATACACTGAAAACAAATAGTCACCGAAATGTCGAAAACCCGTTTGTTGAAGTTGACACCCTATGTTCCTTACAGGAATTGAAAGGGAAACTTTATTTATATTAATATGAATGATCATCGGTCTAATGCAACATCGTGTTTTTTGGAGTGATGGGTGCCGCCCATCGCCTCCTCCTAACGTAAGTTCTTTTCCTACCTACTTTTATGCTAAAGGAGGAGGGCAGGATGTATATGCCATTGACCTGCCAATGGACACCGCACATGAGGGCAGTATATGTCAAAGTATGTGTATAAGGAAAGGGTTGAGGATTAGTTGTGGATAGGCAATAAGTAAGGTAAAAGAAAAATTTATACGTACATAATGAGTTTTTTTAATATTGTAAGTATGCAATACTTGATGTTTCGTACGATAAAGATATAAATATATTGATCAACAATGCCATTACTTTCTTTATTTTTTTGTATATTTTTTCGTCTTACTATTTCTTTTTCATTCGTTGGCCCAATAACATCCCATCGTAATATATGTTAATTTATGAGATGACAAGTATAACTGAATTAAAATTATACTTTATTAATAATTTGAAATACCTTTTACACACACACACAACCGCACATGATGTAAAATGAATCGCGTCAGAGCAAACACATATTTATGAGAGGCAGAAATATCAGGGGTAAACCGCGGCGAAAGACAACGTAAAGAAATAACAATATTAAAATTATATTTGTACACAAAACCAATACTAATGCAAGATGGCGAACGTGCCATTTTGGTAATTTCTAGACACAATACATTTAAAACAGTTAGTTTAAAACAGAGTTTGAAAGAGAGGTTGAAACAAAGCAAGCTGTTCTTTTTTGTATGAATTTAGCTTGCTGCCCTTCTTTACAAGAGTGTAAAGTCAACTGTTTTTTAAACGAGTTAAACGAGTGTTTCATCGTTTTCGAGTTAAAAACATGACTTTACACCCGAGCAGGACATAACGTTTTTTGCACTCCACTAATGAGCACTGAAATTTTTACAATTTCACATTAAATTTACAAGGAAAATTAAAAAATTGATATGTTTCAAGTTAAATTATAACTTGTACAGTTACCGTTAACGGTTTTATTTCCTCTTAATTACTAGGTCATAAGGCAAATTCCTATTTTATTGTAGCATGGAACATATGTTTGCTTTAATTTATGTAAAATAAATTTCCATTTAACGCAATACAAGACTATTCCTATAATTTACATACATTACAGTTAAGCAGATTTATCTATTTATATCTACGTAATGTGCCAAAAATCAAACAAAAATAGCCAAATTAAATGCAGTAAATAAATGCGGTAAATATTAAAATTTTAAAACAGGTAACGTTAATTAATTTGCAACGTAATCACGGTCCTATGGCATAGCCGAGACCAATATTTTGTGTAGCTTAAGGGCAACAATGGCGTCCAAATTTTGACTTTGAGACAAATTTGTTGAATAGTTTATGACATTTTTTTACTAGTGAAAGAAAAATTCAAAATTTTCACTGAGTGCGCTAAAATGAAACATTACGAAACTCAATTGGATATCGAAAAGCGTATGTTTTGATACGGGAGACCTTGCGAAAGAGATTTTTTCAAATATAATATTTTTTTAAAAAATGCTGAAAAATAATATTTATTAAATTTTATAATTAATTGATATGAAATAAGTTATGTGGTCAAAAGTAAAATAATAATAACAATTTATTATCAACAAGATAAAATCAAAAGTCGAAAGGGTAAAGATAATTTATATCAATTTGATCTTTGATCGTCAAATTGCAGTATAACACACACGTTCTTTACTTATCCCTTGATAGAAATTGTGGAATTGAATTTTTTTTCAAACTCAGAATTTGTTGTGGTATAATTAAAACTCATTAAAAAAATCATTACATGTTGACTCTTCAAGCTCAGCATCAAAGAATTAAAAAATCAATTTAATTAAAAATGTAAATGATGTATTTAAAAAATAATCTCTTTTCAATTATATTTTGAATAATTAATATCCGGTTACCGATTAAATTCTCCCAATCAATTATTTCGTATTTAACAATGGACTTCCTGAGAAAAAACAACAGTATTTTTCTCTAATCGGCTTGTTATTAGATTGATAATAATCTTATATATTTTTTTGAATAATAATAAAACAAGCGTTAAAAGCTTTCAATCGATAAGAGATAAGAAAATCCAGTCAATCGCTAATTATTTACGTTTTCATAGAAGATTACACTGAGATTATCGCTAAATAAAGTATTTATTTATATTGTTTCAGATTAAGGGCATTGAGTTAAACTGCGTTCAAACTAACCTCTATACAATTTTCAACAATTCTCAGAAGTAAATAACAACAAAATAAAAAATAGTACGAGAAAAACTTTAAAAAATGAACAAAGTTACACAAATTATTCCATCATTCTTTGCTGAAACAGCTTTTTAAGCTTATAGACAAAAAGTCAATGAATTAGCATACAAATTGGTAGAAGCTTTTATAAAAAAAAAAAGGAACAAAAAACGTATGCCAAAAAAATCTGGTGATCTTTATTTTATGACTGGTCTGGCGACATATCTTCATTCCATGATTCCAGCAACAAAAGCCACTCACTTTGGAAGAGACGACGACGACGATCTTGTCTTGTCTTTGGCTGTCTGGCCGAGACGACGAAGAAGAAAAGCCGTTGGGTTGGGTGACCTTTATTGGAATGGAACGCAATGTTTACGTTTTTTATACACACACTGCACTTTTTCTTCTCTTTTATATTTTTTCGTATTTTTCCACTTTTTGTAGATCATCGACGATCGATCGAACAACACAAACACTGTTTAATCCGGTTTCTTGGAAGAGCACCACGATAAATTACCACAAATCAAGACCAAGAAAAGAGCGAAAATCAAAACAATCTCATCCCCGCATAAAATGCATTCCAATAAATTATTAATCCCAGCGCAGAAGCCAAGTCGTTGCACTAAAGAGACGAGAGGCGCCACAAATTGATCGCGAGACACACAAAACGACACACGAAAGATCAACGACGGCGACGACGACACGACTTTTATTCGCAAAACAAAACACACACTTTTGGAATGGAAAATTTTCTAATCATTTTCTCACTTGATCTCCCATATATAACATTAAAACAGACCACTTTTCAAATTACGATCACGATCCATTCAGCACCGCAATTACATTGAGTAAAATAAAATAATACACACAATAATAAAACTAAACTTATTTGATCAAAAACAAAAAATCACTCTCGACCGGTTTTAACACTTTAAGCTTTATTGCTATTTTAACTACTATTCAAAAAATTCTATTTCATTCTCAGCTGATTTTTTTCATATTTATTTTCTGTAGACTACAAAATATACTAACTATTATTATTAATATTCCGAGTAGCAAGCTACAACAGCTTTTAAGCTCCGTTAAAAGGTAGCTTTTGACTAATTTAAGCTTTTCAGTCATCGGATTTCATGGTTTTCTATGATAACTTTAAACGTCCGATTAAAATCAGAATATGGATCGTTTTTTAACGCTCACATTTTATTCTAGAGGAGTAAAATCGAAGGGGGATGAATTGTTATTATTATTAAAACAATTCTTTCGAGTATTTTATTCTCCTCAAAAGCACTGATTTTATTATTATTTAATAATTCATACAGAAGAATTTTTGAAAAAATACCGCCAATTTTAATCATCCAACTTTGGCCACATCTAATTATAGTCATTCCAAATAAAAATATCTGTCTAATGAAATATAATAATTCGATAATATTTAAAAATGTGTTTTAAAACCCGAATTTTTTTCTCTAAAAAAGAAATAATAAATTCAAACCCTTATCTTACAAACCTAGTGTGTCTCTTTCACGAAATTCCCCCTCATGTCCATATTTTTATTAGAAGAAAAACAATTATTATTTTCAAATAGTCTTTGCGACTCCATAAAGCAAAGAAACGGGAAAAAGATCGAAATAGAGATTGGACAAACTATAATATAGACTTTATTAATTTTTCAGAGACGAATTTAGGGACTAAGAATATTATTTTCATGCCCATAAGATTTCAATTTAAAATGAGACATGTATCTTCAGTCCAATAATATAATAATTTGCGCCTTTTCCTTCACATTTTAGACGATTTGTAAAATCTGTCTTTTAAAATTAGAAAAAAGTAATATCTTTGAAAAACCGTTAAAAAAATTGAAATACGAAAATTTCTTCCAAAACAGTTAAAAGCACGAGCTTTCAATTGTTTTGGGCATCGGTTACTCACACTTCTTAACAGTTTATAGGCAGTCCTTCTCTGACTAATGTCTAGAATAGCACACTTCTGTCGTTCTCGCTCGCACCACAAAGTGGTGATAATTTGAATTTGAAATAATTTCAACGCTTCATCATCAACTGTCAATTTTTATGCTCTGTCTCTCTTCCTCTCTTCCTCTCGCACGCACCCTCTTTTCACACCTTGCGTAAATTCATCAATTCGCGGGTCTTTTCAAATCAATAAAAACGGCCGTATTTATTATTTTCAGTTTGTTTGCGAAGGAAGTGTCGTCGTTGAAATGGTGTAGTTGGGTAATTTATGAAGTGGATGGTTAATTAGTGTTTAAATTCGTGTGAAATTGTGGATTTCAGTTCCAAGGACTTTGTTTGCAAAAGAAAACAACAAAAGAGCGCCTCCAGCGGTGACCATCAAAGGAAAAGGACATTTGAAAAACAAAACAAAAGTCACTTTGCAATCATGTTTTTCACGACTATAGTGATTTTGTTCCTTTTGTTTTTGCCAATTTTCTACGAATCGCCGCGTTTTCGATACTATTTCAAACACCTCGTGTACTACTCTATTTTGTCCGTGAACGGTGTGATTTTGTCGGTTGTTTTTGCAGTTTATCGACCCTTTTCTGTCCGCAATCTTGTGTAAGTGCAGCTCCTTTTCCTACTTAAAATTACCTTTTGTCTGTGACTTTGATTGTAAATTCGAATAGTGACCATTGATAAAAGTTATTTGAACTTAAATTGTAAGCGCCTACTTGTATTACTCGAACTTCTCGCCGCCCGCCGTAATAATTCAATTAATTTTCATCGAACATTTCCGCCCTCACTTTTCTCCGTTTGTTCTTGATTAAATGAATCACCAGAAAACAGATTTGAGGGAATTAAACTGCATACTTGTGGGATAGAAAGATGACATCATATTGTGCCCATAACGTGGAGAAATCATGCCATTTTCTTCAGGCAGAACGAAAGTGTAGAAGTAGAATATTTTCTTTACTACGTCAATTAACTTGTTGAGGTGCAAAAATCGCTGATGCAATAAGTGGGGTGATCCAAATTCTTGCAGAAAAAATATCTAATTCTCCTGCCCACATCTTCGTTTACAAAATAGATTGAAAAAAATACTTGACCTTTGTACAAAACACATCAAATAATCCGTTACTAAAATCCAATTATGTTATACTGTTAAGTATTAAATAAAGTATAGTCTTATTTTATTTATATTAACGTACTAAATAGTTATTTGTGTTACAAGGGTGTAAAGTAAACTGATTTTAACGAGTGCAAAGAGTGTGAAACATTCGGGCGAGTGTTTCATCGATTCAGAATTAAAAGCAGGACTTTACACCCGAGAAGGATAAAACGTTTTTTGCACTCCACTCATGAGCACTGAAATTTTTACAATTTCACATTAAATTTCACTATTTACAAGGAAAATTAATATATTTCACAAATGTTTCAAATGAAATCTTTACTTGTAAAGTTAATGTTAACGATTGAAATTCCTCTTAACCACTTGGTCATAAGGCAAATGCCTATTTTATTGTGACATGGAACATTTGTTTGCTTTAATTTATGTAAAATAAAATTCTATTTAAAACAATATACGGCTCTTAATATAATTTACTTACATTAGAGTTAAGAAGATTTATCTCTGATATTTACGTAATGTGCCAAAAATCGAACAAAAATAGCCCAATTATATGTAGATGGCTGTTGAAACGGTAAATATTAAAATTTTAAGACAGGAAACATTAATTAATTTGAAATATAGGCACGGTCTTATGGCATAGCTGAGACCAATATTTTGTGTAGTTTAAGGGCAACAATTTCGACTTTGAGACAAATTTGTTGGATAGTTTATGACATTTTTTCACTAGTGAAATAAAAATTGAAAATTTTCACTGAGTACCATTAAGTGAAGCATTACGAAACTCAAATGGATATCGAAAAGCGTATGTTTCGATATATTAACTAAACAATAAATAAATTTCCCTTTCAATTTCTATAAGAAATAATGGCAGTCTCAACCAACGCAACGTGTTTGGAATTTCCATGATCGTTTGTTTTCAGTGTAGGATTAGTCAATTAATAACTCCTAAACCGAAGGATTAATTAAAAAATACACGTTACATAACTATTTTGCAATTCGGTTTGCCTCTATAACAAACAAAAAAGAAAGATCCTTTTTTCGTATTTCTAACATATTAGATATTTAAAAAAAAAAGTAGGTAGATAAGGCATTATTAAACACTAGGGTTTTTTAACGTCATGAGTAGAGGATGCTTTAAAACAGGTTCGTGTGTTTAATAATGCTTATCGACCGTATTTTATATAACATTTTCTACATTTTATAATAAATTAACACAAAAATAGTACAAAAAATTGTCGGTTTTATTAAATTCTTAAATGCTTTTATTAAATATAAATTTTTAAAATACACATTTTATTAATAGGAATATTTAAATACATATGCTTTCTAAGATTCTCATAATATTTTATAAATTTTCTATTCTATTTCATTGTTTTGCTTTATATTCTATATATTCCACTTTTTATAAATATAAAAATTATTCATAATTAAAAAAACATGAAGAAAATTATAATATAATATTCCCAATAAATATATTTCAGTTATTTTATTGATCGATACGTAAAGGTAATAATAGAATTCCAATCAATACAGTTGCACAAATGTTTTTGCCCTTTTCGTTTAATTGAAACCATGTTAGGGGAGCTTACCTGGTTGTTGCACCAACCACCAACCAATGTCACCGATTGCAACCGAAAATTGTTGATAAGAGCGGATCGATGGAATTTTTTGTTATTTAAACGTTATCTGCTAATCTGTGGGGTGCCAAATTAGATAACCGATGCATTTGATTGTGTTTTAGTTGCAGTTCGATTGTCACTGGGGGATTAGAGGAAGAAAGAATGGGTGATTAACAGACAATGCGGAGGGATCAACCGTAATCCCGAATAACCGTGTTGCCCGGCACACGCGATCTAATAGCAGAGTACAAAGTCCAAAGATCTCTAGTTCATGACGTAAATTTCAATTGTGATACTAAATCAGAGCTGCTCAATTTTATATTAATTTCTCTTACTCGAGAATAAAAGGATAGTTTGAATAACTCAATAATTCCTACAAAATCTCTTGACATTTCGAAAAATTTTACGATCGAAAAAGCCATTGCTATTTAACAAAACTACGCGGTAATTCGAACTCATCGGCGTCCAACACTCAACAATTCAAAGCTGTTTTTTTATTTGTTGTTACAGCATTTCAGGCGCCTTTTCTTTAAAAAAAAGTTATGGAGAAGAACCATTCGATAATTCGAAATATTTAAAGAGTCCCTCGCACATAATCAATTATCGAGAAGCGACTGTATTTTGAAGAATTGGAAATTACCCTTGTCTTACAACGACAACTGTTGTACTCTCTTTTGTTATGAACGCAAAAACCTTTCATCATCGTCAAATCATTGAAACTGTTTATATATTTGCAAACTTTTAGCAAATACCTCTTACAAGTTAACATCATTATATTTGCATCTTCAGAGTCATTTCGTATGTTATGCCTTTAACTTTGCGCTTTATTGTCCAATACCTAATTTGTATTGAAATCGTTCAATATCTAAAAAACTCAAAAGCTCAATATTTATCATAAATAGTAAAATTCGATAACATTCAATATCATAATCTTTTAATTTTTAGTTAAAAATTTGTAATATCATCAAACTCTTGTTTACCATTAGAAATTCACATTTATCAATCGTGACGACTCTTCATAATAATTGTATGCAATTTATTTGCCATTTTGAACAACTCATTTCAAGTGACAAATATTTTCAATTTAATTTTGTAGAAATTTGTATTCTTTAATAAATTGTGAATACGATTAACTAACGTTTAAGGTAAAAATTCTTACTGAATATATAAAGTGTATTGTATTACTTATCACTATAAATCAATCAATAAAAATGGGATTTGTTTAAGTAGAATGCAGAAAGGGAAAGATTATCTTTACTTTTTAATGGTAACCGAACAATTAGTTACATTCCAACCGAAATTTCCAAATGGGAATTTAACGAAGCTATAAAGTAGTTTTGATCAAAAATTATAATTGTATTGGCTGTAAATATTTGTTTTTACTTTATAGAACTTTTAAAAAAATACACTTAAGTTATCTAAATTAAAATTTAACCTTTACCTAATTAATTGTCGATCTACAATCTAACCCTTTCCTGATACTGAGTTACACCTTTACTGCCCTCGTGAACAGTTGCCAAATAGAGGGGTCAGTTGCACATATATCCATTCCAATACCGTCATCATAAAAATAGGTATGGGTTGTTTGGTCCAATCTTACACAGATAACATAGTACATAACATATTACATAACAACAGTTTGTTCTTTTAACGAAAATTATGCTTATAAGTATAGACGCTTAACAAAAATCAGGCAAATATAATTAGGTCATCAACGTTTTAAAAAACCATCTTAATATTTGAAGCAGATATATGTAAAAAATGGCATGGAAATTGTAAACTCCAGTTTTAAAGATTAATTCCGTATTTATTGAAGAAAATTATAGAGATTACACAAAATTCAACTTCCCGTTCATTTCATCGTCAAACTCAATCTAACCTCAAATTACTCGCTTCGCCAGGGACTCTTCTATAATCATTTCACTAACCCACATATATTTCTGATTAATAAACACAAGTGTAGAAAATTATGTACTGAAAAGGGAAACAGAATTCAAATGCACAAATTCTTATAAAATTTTTCTTTCTAAAACACTCGTTTCGCTCCATATTTTAATAATGACTTAATTATAGAACTTTCTATAAATTGACACCATTGCTTTATTTTGTAACTATTCTTAATATCTGAATATTTAAAAAGACTCAAATTTATATGAAGAATCATTCCGAGCATCTGTATTTGAATGAAAATGTCAGTGGTAAATTAAATTCCAGCAGTAAAATTGGATAACCGCACAAATGCCAATTAAATAGCTGCACAGACTGAACTTGTCCAATGAACCACAATTATTATCCATTAGATCGTACGATCCGGGGGCCGGTTTTCCACATTAACTTCTTGTCAATGAAAATGATGTCAAGATTTTCCTGTGTCTGTGAGAAATAGTTGATTTCTGGTCCTTAAAAAGCGTGGATAATCTGGGTCATTTTCATTTTGGCTTTTCTGTCTGCCTCTACTACTTTCCGAGACTGCAATCACTAATCGGAAATTTAATCACGTTTTGTTGTCGTTTTTTTTATTCGCCGATAAATTACTATTGTTTCGTCATTTTGCCGACGGATTTTATGGCAAAGTCCAGATTTAAAACAAAAACTGTATTCGATTCTTCCAGCCATTCTTCCGCCCCGATTTTCCCCCTTATCGGGCTCCAGTAATCGCAACTGGCAATGACCCAGCACTTGTATTTACGGTTCGATTATCGACCGGCTTCTTCACCTGCTTTAATGCGCTATTTATTTACCTTTTTCAGTTCAAATGCACTGAAAATAATTCCGATTTTTGATTAAGTTCTTTTTTGTTTTGGGGCTTCATTATTTTATTCGATTTTTTTAGATCTATACAATTTATATTAAGGGCTTTTGAGCCATAATTGTAGCTTTCTCTAAATGATGCATTTTTGCATAATAGTTATTTATACAACTAGGTTGATAAGATAAGGCATTATGAAACACTAGGGCTGTTTAAAGTTACGAGCATAGCGAATTACCTAAAACTACCTGAATTGCTAAACCAAAGCATGAAAACAATTAGCAGTAGAATAAACTATTGAATTGAATAAATAAATGGTTTAAAAAAGGCCCTTGTCTTTAATAATGCTTAATGACTTTTATACATCATTTTATAATGATATAAAAATCTAAAAAATCAGTTCAATAAATTCAAATTTCAAATTTTATCTCACATTGTTTTCTGTTTCATTCATTACGGTGTGACAGGTAAAACTATATCTTGGCATCTCCTTAGTGAGCTAAGTTTCAAAGTTACTAACGTAGCGAGTGTTTTAAGGAAGGCTCGAAACATGATTAATGCATATCGGCTATACTTCAAACAAAATTTTTTGAAATTTTTCAGTTTCGAAAACTGTTAGAATAAGACCATCTCTTTCACACTTTCATCTATATCCGTTCAATAAACAACAGCAAATTACTAGTATTCGAAAGATCCGGTTTATCTCTTCGATTCTACGCATTCCATCCAAGATTTGAAAACCTGTCTGGTCGAACGAATAACATTGACGATGCTGTCGGTCGGGGTATTAAATTTATTTGAAACAGATATTAATCACAGAATCTTGTTAGCATAAGCGTAGCAAGGGGTGGGCCTCGGGGGCCGTG
>JXOV01001446.1:0-21826 GCA_001014945.1 Clogmia albipunctata
CTGCCAATATCTGGACAACTTAGTTAAGGTGGCTTTGAATTTCATCTGAAATTCATTATAAATAAATTAGTTTTGAAAACTGTCAAGTCTTTTAAAACCTCAATCGATAACTATTAATATTTATGCGATTCCTTAAAACACTCGCTAAACTCGTCATATTAAATAATTATGATGTTAAATAATACATGGCTTATCGACCATGTGTTATAAATAACTATTTATTAATAATTCCAATATGAATTTTTGATTGCTAACCAACTAACATCTAAAAGGACATTTATTAAAAGCCTTGATTTCCTGAAAGCTACTTTTAAATATTTAATACGAATTTTAATTAAAACTAAGTTGAGATATAAATAATCAGCATAAGTTTACTTTCGCTGATTAGAATCAATACACTCGTCTGTTGCTGAACAATGGTTGAAATTCATTGAAATAATTAAATTGGATCGCTTTTAATTAATTATTAACCGTGGAAAGTGTAAGGAAGTGAAAGTATAAATGTGTACACAGTCTTAATTTTTCAATTTTACGGTTAAGAAGCGTTACACGCGAAGGAGGCAGGCTTTGAGCCCTGTGGTGGAGAGGAGACTGGCCCAGGAAATCAATTAATTACAAAGTGTGAGGAACGATAGATAGGTAAATACCGGATATTAATTAAACGATCTCTTTAAGTTGGGGCGATTATTCAGATTCCCTCCTCCGAAAATAATGATAATGATTCTTAGCTTAGCCTTCCCCTCTCTTCCCTCTTCCTTCGCCGTTTCCTTCACGTCCTTGGCTTGAGTCCTATGTTGGTGGATGGTGGTGCTAGAGTAGAGGAGACCAGCATCTGGCACATTAAACATTAAAATTGATATTTAGGCACTTTATTAATCATTGAACGGTATTAATTATACTAGAAATTTAATATTCGAAATGAATTGACTGCCTAATTGGAATGTACATAAGAAAAAGAATTAGACTCGCCTTTCATCGCAAATTCCAAACAAATGAAACACAACCACTATTAAATTACATGGTCCTTTCTCCCTTGCCCGCTCTCTTTCTCTCTTATTTAGGGAAAGTCGTGGGTTCATTTATGCTTCTATATATACGTCAACTAAACAACCCACGTCTTCCACGGTATTACTTATTTATAAATAGGCTTTATTTACGCAACAAATTATTACCGCCAAGATGGAAAACGAATTCCGAAACAATAAAGTTGTTTTTAAAATGCCAAAACATTGCTTTTTATAGCCCTTCAAATATTAGTTCTTTTTTCATTTATGTGCTTTCACAGGACCATGAATATTAAACCGTTAAATGTAACTTTCGTCATTATTGTTCTTTTTATTAAAATTTTAACTCAATAAATTTCAAACATTAAAATAAACTAAACGACTGTAAAAAGTTGTTGCAATTCCGAGTGTGAAGTCTCTCAATAAACTTTTAGCACGTCAAATTAAAATTCACATATACTCGTATATTGATTTTTTCTGGAAAAATTATCACTTATTATTTTGTGTCATCATTTTCACCAAATTGCATTTTAAATAAATTTATTTACATATTTGAAGAAAAAACCAGAAACCGAAATAAATTAACAGCGGTTAAATTTGGGTTGATTAATATACGAGTGACTGTATTTACAGAATGTGGTGTTGTGTGTATTATGTATTTAAGAATTAAATTGATGATTGAGTTAATATTTTCTGAAAAATTTGTCGGTATGATTTTTCCTTATTATACTGCTTTCTAATAAAAAATTAATGACACAATAAACATAGGAATCACATTGATTATTTTTGATCATAAAGACATTAGTTATTGGTTGGTGGGTGTAGAACTCGCTTGGGGATTAAAGCCTTTATTCAAATATAAAATATATGAATATCATAATTGCCCAGATGCACGAAAACCTTTCACCTGGTGTGTGGTGGACTACCATATGGAAAAACTCCACGTAATTAGTCCTATCTAACCCTAACTAACTATTGCTATCGATATAGTAATTTCTTTAAATTATAAGAAACCTTTGGATGGGAAAGGAAAAAAGAATTATTAGATCCGACATTCAGCACTACACCCCAGGGCAGTATAGGTCTGCCACTTTGCAGGATAGATTCGATGATAATAATATGAACGGTTAGTGTGAATTACTAGCCATTAATGGACCATATCACGAGTACATGTTATTCCCTGCACTGATAATCCGATTATTAAAACACAGAATATTTAACAATTCCTGGCCATAAGTTTAAAAAATTTATAACTGATTCATAGGCGTTATTATAATTGATAGAAATTAAATATAGATTTAGTTTTATCTTTTTTAACAGTTTTGTATCATTTCTCTAGATATGATTTACAAAATGTAATAAAAGAAATATGAATGAATTTATTTTTATATTTTTCACTCTTACGTCAAAATATGTTACATATATTAAATAATAAATTTCCCTTTCTATTCTTGCAAGGAACATCGGGAGTCTTAACCTCAACCAACGGGTTTACACTTTTCATGACTTTTTCTAATTCATCATTGACTTTTGAATAATCGTCGTTTATCGAAAGATATGAATGATTCTAAACCCTCTATATGCTAGCAAAACACTTCGTTTCATGATTACTAGTTTTCAGTGTATTATTAGTCAATTAATAGCATTAGACCAATTGTAAACGGATCCAGTCAATCCGCCAATTTTAGTTTTTTTAGCCGTTTTTAAAAATTCGCTATGAAAATTATTTCGTACCGTTATTGAAATACACAAATGGAAACTTTTTCGCGCTAGAAATATCTTTCTTTCACCATCGGTTGAAAAAGGATTCAGTCAATTCTACTCACCCAGGGATCGAACCCATGAACTCCGAGAAGGCCAACATATTTTTTGCACTCCCGTATCGAAAAATACGCTTTTCTATATTCATTTGAGTTTCGTAATGTTCCACTTTAAACTACACAAAATATTGGTCTCGGCTTAAAATGGAAATTTATTTTACAGAAATTAAAGCAAAAAATGTTTCATGTCACAATAAAATAGGCATTTGCCTTATGACCAAGTGGTTAAGAGGAATTTCAGACGTTAACGGAAACTTTTCAAGTAAAGATTTCACTTTCAACATGTGAATGTTTTAATTTTCCTTGTAAATAATAAAATTTAATGTGAAATTGTAAAAATTTCTGTACTTATGAGCGGCGTGCAAAAACGTTATGTTCTGCTCGGGTCTGTTTTTTAACTAGGAAACGATGAAACAATCGCCTTCGACTCGAATATTTCACACTCGTTTCACTCGTTAAAAAACAATTGACTTTACACCCTTGTAGCACAAATACCTATTATGAGTCGGATTCTTATATTAAATAAACATACATAACTATACCAAATAAAAATATTCAATCAATAAAAAATAAAATACTTGTTGATTTATTTGCTTTTATTTTATTGTCGCTATAAACTTTAACCTACATTTCGAATACTAAAATTTGCGCGGTAAATTGAAGCATTTTTCGCAATATAAGCGCAATTTAAAGGTGATGTGTCATTGAGAACATTTTACGAGTAGTTTGCTAAATTATAATACTAAACAGCAAATGAATGGAGCCAGTAGAGTTTCAATTGGAGCACATTTTAATCGCTGGAGCAGCGTCGGCGGTAATGGAACGCAATTGGGGCTGAATTACGGCGGGGCAGAGAGCAGAGGGCAGCAGAGGTTGGCAAAATGGGAATTCGGTTAAGCACCCTCGAAATCAATTATATGGAAATGTGAATTAAAGTTATGAGAGTTTATATTATATAGGGATCAGAGCGAATTAGAAAATCGCGTGTGAAAATTAAGGGGACAAATTCGCCACGGAAAAAATGAATCCCGGGCCATTATTGCATTACGAATTCTGAAATTAACAGTTACCGAATTTGGGATAAAACCAATTAATTATTAAAACGGAATACTTTTTTAATTGGGCTCTCGATGAATGACATTTGTTCAACGACAAATACAAAAAAAAACGCGTGCGCCCTATTTTATTGTTGTTGTAGCTGTTGTAGGGGGCGAAAAACTGTTATGACTTGGACGTGAAAGTGACACGAAACCCCCTGTGTGATTGGCTCCATCAATATAATTAAAATGTTAAATATTCAGAGAAGGAAATGAAAAATTCAATAAAGTTGTATTTATTTTGTTTTCCTGAAGCGGCATGGTTTTCACAAAATATTAAATAACAATGATGGACGAACAGCTTTTTTGAGGATATACTTGTACATATATAATTTCCACAGCTCGAAATACACAAAAGGGAATATCTAATAAAAGTTTAAATGTTCTTAATGGTGTGAGCCTAAAATGACATAAATTATTTCATAGTGAAAATTTAATTATTTTTTATACGAATGCGGGAGTTTACGATGAGCAAATATATCTTTACCCTTTTTTGAATTGTAAATTATTTAAAGAAGAGAAAAGTCAGATAAGGATGGGTATATCAAATAGATATTAATATTTACTGGAATTCCAAAATGTATTTTGGAAGTGGTAACGCATCGGGCTGCCTCTTCGGAGTCAAGGGTTCGATCTCTGGGCGGGTAGGATTGACGGGGTCGTTTTTTAACTGGTCTGGGTGCTATTAATTGACTAATAATACACTGAAAACAAATAGTCACCAAAATGTCGAAAACCCGTTGGTTGACATTGAGACCCCCCCATGTTCCTTACAGGAATTGAAAGGGAAAACATTTTATAGTTGTTCTGGAACAGGCACTTGAACGCAGGTGTATTCTAAATAAAATTTAGATATTATAAAGGGTACAGAAAATAAAAGCATTTAAATAACATTTTGTATATCTATTTCAATATTTTTTGTATTCGAATATATATTTCGGAAATGTAGGACAAGTATTGAAGTATAGAAATTCAAAAGATCTTTATGATTTTAGAAACGCTTCTTTTATAATGTATAAAGTATTGACTAAAGAACAGATGATAAGCGTTTTCAATAATAATTTACTTATAGATCGTTCAGTATGAATAATTCAATCATTCAGTCCGACCATATTATTTTTATTATGGTACCAATTTCTTTTATTTCAGTACTGCAGCCCTTATCGGACTATCACCTCCACCAAGATTCGCCTCCTGGGTTAGGACTCAAAGGGTGGGCAATGACTTTTGGGAAAAGATTTTTTGATCTTCCTCCTCTTCCAGTGTTGCAACTGTGGATTTCCTGATCTGATTTTAAATACCCGTGCTGGCTCATGGTAACCGTACGTTTATACCTTCTTGGCTAAAATTATAAGCGTTCTGGCGTAGGGCTAACAACCATACTCGTGAAGAAATCAGAGCATCTGATGGTGCCCATAATTTTTTGATAATTATTGAATACTATGTAGAAATACTAATTTTATTATTGGGATTGTTTTCAATATACACAAATGAAAGTAGTTTGGAATAATTTAAATTCTGGATTGTAAATGAATGAAGACAGGGAGAGAGTGGATAAACAGATTATTAGGAAATGCGATTTAAAATTAAAAGGTTTTCTCGGAGAGAATTCTGAGATTACTAATTATTAAAATTGTATAAATAGATTTTAATATTTTGCACTGATTTAGTTCGAACAAATGTAAATACTCTTTGCATACCTGAGCACAAAGCCACAACACTTTTGTTGACGTTGCACAATATTAAAGTAGAGTTAGAAAATGTATTCAATGCTTGATGCAGTTCACATTTCCGGGTGAAATTGTTTGCAAATTTAAATTGACCCACGGGTGGAATTACTGCCAAACTATTCCACAGTTCGGAGCTTTGAAACTGTTCGTCTTTTATTTAAACCACAGATCCAGTTCGGATTCCAGTTCATATAAATTCTTACTGCAAATAGTTGAGAGAAATATTCAGTTTAAAAGTGAACAATTCCGCACCTAGAAAGAGGTTGAAATGGTAAGGAATGACGACTTATTAGGGCATCTATCTAGAGGTTGAAATCGCTTTGTTATATTTGTATAATGAAAATTTTTCTTTTGGAATGAGGACAATTTTAATAGAATTAAAGGAAAAGATTTAGCTTGAATTCTATTTATGTAATAACTATAAAATCATATTTTTTATAAATGTATTTTATAAATGCACAATATAATAACGCAGTTGATTAAAATCCTTATGTATCATATAGTTATATACTCGTATATGGGGCAGGGGTTCCCAAACCTTTTCAGCCCATGGCGCCCCTACATACATTTCACGGCGCTCTAGACGACGCGGCGCACAGTATGGGAACCCCTGAACTAGGGGGAAAGTCATATAGATTCCTTGTACACGTCTAAATTTGGACTTACACAACCTCTCGCAATCATCCAATCCAACCAGCCACTACTTCAAACGCATTAAATAGTTACAGGGTGTCTCGTCAGAGCGAGGTAGCATTTCAGTTAGCAAATTATTCAGAACATGTATCAGGACCACATTCGAGCTCCGGAAAATATGGACGGCCTGTGAAGGGGACCATGGAAGCGACTAGGAATAAACCAGTAATAGATCGAAAACCACTCATTAAGAAAAAATGCGAAGGACTTTAAAAATAAATAGATTTCTAACGGGAAGAACATTTCTTAAAGGGTAGAGGCTGTCAGTTGAATAACGAGGCCAGTGAAGGATAATTCTAAAAATGTTATTCTACATAGTTCTTATATTTTTAATAGGACTTTAACAAGTGTCTCCTAAAACAGAAATATAGTAGTTTATATGACAGCCTTTAAGCCCAAATTAATTCAAAAGTTGTTGTAATTTTAAAATACCCTTTATTTAAGTTTGTTTGTCATATACACGTACAGAATTTCGACATTTTTATGCATGTGCATTTAAATTAAGATTTAAAAAATGTCTGAAAAACAATTTCATTTTAACTTATTTACAAGAAACTGACACTTAATTTAATCAGTTTTAATTATTCGACAGAATCGTAATTACATTAATTAAAATAAAAAGAAGAATTTATTTAGTAACTACCATTTGACATTATGATTATTTATCTGATAGTCCGCTTAAAGACCGATTTAAGATTCAGTAACACAATCAAATTGTTGATAAAAATATAAATAAAATCTAGAATCTAAACAAAAACAAAATTTGAATTTTATTTGTTTCTCATCGATATATTTTTAGAATAAAGCAAATTTCACATTTCCTTACAAAGGGCTTTGCTCTTTGAGTTCTTCATTGGTGTGTGTTGATTGAAGGTGATGCTCATCAAATAGAAATTGCCTCTAGCGTAAAAAATTTGCAAATTGGCAGAAAGATGTAGAAATTCTGTTTTTATTGATCGATATTAGCATATTAAATTTTTAACAACAATAAACGGTTCATTGACGCCAAAAATTGGGCTTGAATTTAAATTAATATTGTTAGAATTTAATATAATTTCAATATTTAATATAAAACACAGTAAAAATTGAGTAAGAATTGCAATTTTGGATAAATTACAGTTGGAAAAACATAAATTCACCTAAAATCATATACTACGCTTTGAAGAAACAAAAATTTATTAACTAATAGAAAATATTGTCACTTCACAATCTTCTTTTGATATTAATATTTAATTACAACAACGTTTCAAGTTAACCAGTCAAGAATTTAATTAATATTATAATAGAATGAAAATTTGATGTTTCAGCGAACTACTTTAATAAATCAGAAGTGATTAAATTTTGGCTGTTAACATCTTGTATGAAAACAGCAAACATATTTGTATCTGCGTATCTGCGGAAAATCCAAATGAAGTAGAAAGTCTAATAACTGCCTTACTTTGATATCGGATAAGTCTTAAAGCATCTTGTGTGAATATTATTTTAAAGATCAAATTTCAAATTGAAAATCAAATTAACTAAATGATATACGAAATTTCCAGTTGAAAACTCTTGTTTGTTTCGGTTTTGGTTATTTTATTAGAATCAAATCTCCATTGAGGGTTTATTATAAAATATTTTTCAAATACAATGAAAAGAATTTAATATATTTATTCATTTTCGTGTTGGTTTGAGGGTTTTTAAAATGGTTTAAAATTAAATTCTGCGAAAACTACAAATTGTATGAATGACAAATAACTGTTTAAACAAATGTAATGTGTAATATTTCCTGTGCGATAGAAAGAGATATATAGTTTTGAAAGGAATGAAACAGGAACAATATGAGATAGAATTTAGAAAATTTTAATTTGAATTTAATAAAAGCGATGATTTTTTAAAAAGTTTTGTTTCAATTTATTTAAAAATGTATAAAATGTTGTGTAAAACACGACCGATAAGCATTATTAAACACTATCTACGGTCGTGGCTTTAAAAATCTTTTTATCTTATTGACCCAGTTGTAAAAATAAATATTTATTTTAGTATTTCTTTTGATAAATTTTCCTTAACCCTGTAATACCCAGATTTTTTATTGAATTGAGAAAATTAGTATAGATAAAGATAATTTTTAGAAGAAAAAAATTAAAAAATGCAAAAATTTAAGATTTTACAGCTCCTCAAATTTAGCGTGCCTTTAGGCATTCACAGGTCTTAAGGCCATCCATAATTTTGGTATACATTATTAACGTAATTTATTTAAACTTACCCTAATTAAAAGACGTTAAATGTGAATATTTTAGTGGAGGTGTCTGGTGATATTAGATGGCCGTAAGACCTGGGTATGCCTAAAGGCACGCTAACTTTGAGAAGCTCTTAAATTTACAAATATTACTTATTTATAATTACTTGTTTAAATAACGATAAAAGATTTATTTTAGAGTTATGAAATAATTTTTTTAACTTTAAATATTATTTATATATATTTTTTAATAATTTTTGAAAAAAGTGAGTTTTAAAAAATAATTAATTTTCGCTTTTTCCCCGAACTCACCATTTTAATGGCTATAAATCGAACAGTTTTCAAAATATTTGAAAAAATCCAAGTGTTTATGACTAACAGATAGTTACTTTAACAAATTTCACTAAAAATGGTTTTAAAAATGCTTTAGTCTATTATATATTACCATTCAAATTTAGCGTACCTAAAGGCCCGCGTGGGCATTTATGGGTTAAATTGAATTTGGTAGAAGTAAATAGCACTAGATTTGAAAAGTTTAGTATTTGCTGTGTAAGAAATAAAGCAATAAATATGTAAAAGTAAATGAAAACTAGGACGATTTTTTCTACTTATTTGTATAAATAAGGCACTTACCTTTAATACTGAGACTGGCTTGCAATTTCCTTCATTTATCAGAGAGAAACTAATAATACCGGGGCAATTTCCTTGATCAATTAATTTTCTTTTATTAATTTACATGATTGAAGATTTCTTTAAATTAAAATATACGTACATTCCTGATAGACATCGTCCAATGGAAATTCGATTTCCTTTTTGTGTGTGAGTGAGTTTTGCCGAACAGCAATTGAAAATGTAAATGGTATTCGCCAATAATACAATTATTTCTCCTCGTTCCTCTCCTCATCCATAGAAATCATCAATTTATATTAATTTAACTGTCTATCGCTTTGTCTGTCCGTAGATAATTTTCTGGCTCGTATCTCTTTCAGTCAATCAATTTTCCGCTTGCTAATGAGATAAATATTGAAATTGGTTCAATCTTTTTGTTGTTGTTTTATATTTATATTTATATGTATATATTTATAATACGTATTTATTTACAGAAAGTGAGTTTGTGTTTTTGTCACTTTAATAACAGAGTCTCCGTTAACATTATTGTATTGTATTGTTCATTAGCCTAGTGTTTTGAGGTTTATAGAGACTTCACCATCAATTTTCAATAGTCTGTTACTCAATAGGTCCTCCTCCTTTTGGTTGATTGGAATTGTAGTTTTGGTTAGTCTGCCATTGTCACGACACGAAGCAATAGTGTTTTGCACCCCTCCTGGCTCTGGAACCTAATCTAATTGAAGAAGAAAGGATGAAATGAAACAGAAATAATGGCAATTAAATAACTTTATTGCAATCTTGAATGGATATTAATTATTCAGCTTCGTAAGTTTTAAATTGGAAAAGTTGAGATAGTTAAAAGCTTTAAAAACACATTGTCATTAGTAAAAAAACCATTAAACTAAAAGATTTTAAAGCTTAATTTGTTTGTTAAATTGTTTTTTCAAAACTTAATATTATTATTTTATTTATTAAAACCTTGGACAAAATATTAGTTGTCTAGATTTCCTTGTTGATAATACTGAAATTCTTAGACAAATTAAGAAGAGTTGGGAAGGTTTTGTCTTTTTTTTATATTCCGACTATAATTTGTATGAAATTTATATAAAACGGAGGACCCAATTGTCTTAGTTCAAAGATTCAATATACTATGTGATTGTAAAAGAAAATATAAATGGGTCTTTTAAAACCATTTTTTAATTAAGTAGGTGAATGTCGAAATTAGATTTTTGGCTAATTCTTAAGAACGGTTAAATAACATGCAAGATTACGTTGCTTAAAAATAAAAAGGTTCAATTTATTTACTCTGAGCACGAAGCTGGAGAGAAGGCGATTAATTTCATGGCAAGAGATAAGCTTCTGGATTTTGAATTTCTTACAAGATCAGTTGAGATAAAATATTAATAATTAACACTGAACCCAATGTTAAATATTAAAGGATTAAATGTATATTTTCTATTTTGAGGGAATAATAACGGAAATTATGATATTTCATTGATATTATTAATTTTAGAATGGTTTGCGTTTAATATTTAGGAAAAATTGTTATTTAATGATTGTTTATATAAAGAATTCAAATTTATATCTATTATTTTTTAATATTTTTCAATGTGGAAAAATAGGGATTTTTATTAGATTAGGTAGTCGCTGCCCAGACTTCCGTCTTTATACAAATCAAAAGGCTTAACGGAAGATTCTTTCACAAGACCTATCTTGTTCCAACCAATTATTAAATTATTAAAAGTTCATTTCTAAACAGAGTACTAATTATTATATGCATTCTATCGTGTTATCAAAAAGGTGTCTATAATTGTCCATAATTGTTATATGAATTGGACATTTTAAAATCTTTTTAACACTTTAATATAAGGTTTTAAGGACCAGAGTTTCATTAATTTTATCCAAAACTTATATCTTCAAACTTTCGCATTTGAACAAATGCAAATATTTAGGCAAGTGCTTTAGGAAAAAACACTTTAAATTAATAAATACGCCCAACACTAGGTTCAAAGTAATAATCCAGAAAGTTTAATTTGCTTAAAGCAAAAACCTAGACGAAATTTTGCTAATACATGGATAGAGTCTTACCTTCAAGTTATCAGAAAGTTGTGGATGATGTTGCATAAAGGTAATAAATTTCCAATTATGATAATTCCTATCCTGTTGGCAGCCGAGGTTTTCCGCCTAGATATTGCTGCTGTATTATCACCTGTTAACGAAACGAGGGAGAGTAAGAGAGAAGCGTGTGAAAACTTGTAAAACTGATTCAGAAGTCGGATTATTAACCGTAATTAACTATTTAATTAGAATGTCAGAATTTATTCTTCTCTCATTGGTAGAAGGAAAGTAAGAGAAAGAAATAGAGACAAAAAATGAAATTAAAGACAATGGACGAAACTGTAGGAGGGTCAAAAGCATTTACGAATTTGCATTAAAATGAAATTGAAACTGTCAAAAACACCAAATATAATAAATTGGTCATGCCATAAAATTATCCAAATGGAGGAGGAAAAAGGTCAAGTTAACTTTTAATAGAATGGGTCCAGAAACACAATTTATTAGATTTTATAGTTAGAACGTTAAAATGGACATAACAGAGATATTTATATTCTCTTTCATATTGGGTTTCATAAGGCATTCCAGGAGCAATTTCCGGGACATTTCCGATTGAGGCGTAAAAACTATGTTTTTCATCTGATAAATGAATTTATAAGATTTATATTGTTTACACATTTCAGTGTGTAATAAAGTGTAATAAAATAAATCTTATATATAATATGAAGTTGCTTAATTTGTTCAAATATTTACGGATTTTGGATTTTAGAATCTAATCTTGGAAGCTGAAAAACACCTACGACTGACGTAGGCGAACACACTTATGCCTGAATTGCATTAGAGGGTTTTACGATATCTATTGTATTCTTGTTTGCTAGCGGCATTTCTTGCGAAATATGGCCTTTTCTATATCAAACTGCTTGTTTTTGGAAAAAGAGTTTTACTTAATAGTATTTTTAAAATTCGTTTATTATTAATGCTGCTATTTTAGGTTTAAAATTTAATATCGCTCACCTCCAATTTCCTATCTGTTTTCACATTTTCCTAATTAACCCTTGGATGAACCTTATTCACTTGAAAAATATGTTTCTGTACTAAATTTACTCAAAAATCAGTAGGATGGAAAAATCATTGTCGTCATTGTAAAAGTCTTCTAAATTCCTATTGATTTTTTTTCAGTCCAAGATCATCGAGCTTGATCTTGCACAATTATTGCGAATTGTATTGAAGAAAAAATGTGCTTAATAAAAACAAGCCAAATGTGTCCATGGATGGGTTCCAGGGACATGCAGTTTGATATATTTATTATTTCGGAAATGCCATTTTTGCGAATGACCCTGTTTTAGACCATAGTAAACAAAATAACAATACAGCAAAATGTTATAGGAAAAGTCTATATGCTCACTACACTAAGAATAATAATAATTATTTAACCCTGCAATGCCCAGATTTTTTTTATTAAATTGAGAAAATTACTGTAGATAAAAATAATTTTCAGAAACACGAATCCGAAAAAAAATTAAAAAATGTAATAATTGTAGATTATACAGCTTTTCAAAGTTAGCGTGCCTTTAGGCATTCACAGGTCTTACGGCCATCTAATATCACGAACCAGACGTCTTCACAAAAGAATTAACAAGCAACATAATTGAATTAGTTGTATTGCAAAATGTTTTATTTGAAAATATAATGTATAAAACTAAACATAATATATTAATTTAACATCTGGTAAATTATATATAAATTAATAAAATATCCATAATTTTGGTATACATTATTAACGTAATTTGTTTATTTTGAACCTAATTAAAAGACTGTAAGTGTAAATATTTTCGTGAAGGTGTCTTTTGTGAATGCCTAAAGGCACGCTAACTTTGAGAAGCTCTAAAATTTACAAATATTACTTATTTATAAATATTTTTTTAACGGTAAGAGATATAAATTACAGTTATGAAATAATTTTTATAACTTTAAATTTTATTGGCATATATTTTTTCCCCGAATTCGCCATTTTAATGGCTATAAATGGAACAGTTTTCAAGATATTTGAAAAAACCAAAGTGTGTATGAATAATAGTTACTTTAACATATTTCATTAAAAATGGTTTTAAAAATGCTTTAGTCTATTATATATTATCATTCAAAATTAGCGTGCCTAAAGGCCCGCGTGGGAATTTAAGGGTTTTAAAATTAATTATAAACCCAAACTCTCTTTGCCTTGTTCCAAAATTACTAGAAACTAACAATTTCTGGACAATCTTTAATATTCCTGGAAGGTCTTCATATTTATAATTCTTTTATAATGTCAAAGATAATGGGATTATAGAATAAATTTATTACGTATAAGCCTCGTGACATGTCAGTTTTAAAAACAATTTACAAAATTGAAAATTAACTGAATGATTAAGTTTTGAACATATAAGTGCAAACAAATTTATTTGTAAATTAATTTTATATTCATAATTTAAACATCAATTATGAAATTGAAGATAATAATAAATTATTTTTTTAGAAATAAATCATTAAAAATTAATTCAATCTTTTAACTTAAATTTCTTTTTATAGAAAAGTTGTTGTATAACAATCTATGAGTATTAAAATTGAACATGTAACATATTTGCGTGAATGATTAAAATTTTGTGAATGGTCTAAAGATTTGTGGTAATGAGAGGTATTTTACGGTAAAATTTGATTTGTGGTTTTAAGGAATCCAGGTTAATGTAACGTTCAGGCTGTAGTAAATCTAATTAACATAAAAGGTATTGAAATTTAATTTACGGTATGAAATCTTAATAGTAAAGTTTACACACTTTGCCAAAGCCATTTTCGGTTTCAATTTGACAAGATTAACTGTCAAAGTATATTGCAAAAAACAAAAGTAAGATGAAAGTTGGGAAAAGTTGTTTAGAAGTTTGTGTGTGTGGGAGTGTGAGTGTGTTTTGTGCTGGGCCTCATTCAGTGATTCGGAGAGTTTTGGAATGGAATTGATGAACAGGATAATACAATTTAATTCATTTGGGTGCGACGACGAATACGAACCTTTGGACACAAAAACGTAGATACTCGCCGGCTCCGTGTTGCTGGCTGAACATGTGTAATTGCCAGAGTCGGCAATTTGCGGCTCCCGGATGATCAGCCGGCTCTGGGTCCGGGGCCCAGGTGAGGTTTCGATTGTTATATCCCGCCGCGTATCGTCGTAATTTATCATGTGCTCGTTTTTCTGCCAAAACACATACTGCGGCGGCTGCGGGCTCTGCAAAAAGAGATTCGCAATCGCGAGCGATTCGTTAAAAGTTATTTCCCCAATTCATCCTCATCGTTTTGATTAATATTGAAAAGTCGAATGTGGATTCTTGTTTTTTTGTAGTTGTTGTTGTGCCAAATTTCAATAAACCCAATGTTCATCGAAATACAAACCACAAGTTTTTATTTATTATTTTAAAATACAAACTGGAAGTTCAAAAGTTTTTTTGTTGAAAAACAACAATTTACTCAAAACAAGTAAAGTTATACAATAGGTATTTATTAAAGGAATGTTTGTACAAAATTCTATTTTTAAATAAGTTTAACGGTTTTTACATGATTTAAAAGTGAACAGTTTTTGCAATTCCACTAAATGATTAGGAAATATGAAATAAAAATTTTATCCCAAATTATAAATCTTCAGTTAAATTATCTCAATATCTTGAAATAGGAATAAAATACAAGCATTCCATTCAATTAAGTTTTGTAAATTTATTAATGTACAAGATATTTTAAATTCAAAACTTGTAATAAGCCAAATGTTGGTTTTAAACAAGATATTTAAATCCTAAGAGATATCCCAATTTCGGAATTTAATTCTTTGCTGACGTCAGCCGGTCCAAGACATTTGAAACGTCACTTTTGTTTATATTCTGTTTTGGTGGCAATTTATTCGTTTTGGGTGTTTTAAAATATTTCTTGTGATCTTATTTATAAATCATTGCTAATCTGAAACATCCAAAAATTTAAGATAAAATTGATATAATTCTGAAATCAAGAATAAAACACCTATCTTTAAAAAAATATGTATTCAAAACCTTATAGGCGGCACATGTGATGAATTATTATCCGAATGTAATGTACATATATATTGTTATTGAATTGAATAACGATATTATTATATTGTGTTCTATAGTTTTTTTTAGTTCCGAAATGGTTCGTTGCACAGTTCAGGACTGTGAAAACATATGGAAATCGGGCTAATTGCCTCGGTTCTTTCGATTTCCTCGTGATGAAATTCTACGTCCACTTTGGAGGGCTGCTTGTGGCGTTCGAATAAAATTTGCCTCCAAAACAGAATGTAAACAAAAGTGACGTTTCAAATATCTTGGACCAGCTGACGTCAACATTTAAAATGGCCGCTGAAAAAGTGACAATATTAGGATATTTCTTAGGATTTAAATATCTTGGTATTAAATAATAAAGTTAATATGCTGATTAGCCTTTTGTTCTTTTTACTTTTACGCTCTGAAATTTTTATGTGATTGTGCCACATTACCTATGATCTGTTTTATATGATTTTTTTTATTATTATTTTGTAATTTATTATCTTGCCAGTTATTTCAAGGTTACTTTAAGAAGGAAACAAAACGTTTTATATGTACTATAAAAGACAAACAACCCTAAAAGGATAATGATGTTATATAAAAATGTAACGATAACCTCTTTCTTGTTTTGAAATAATATAAGCAACGAAATTCTTTTCAAAGTTACATTATTTGTCCTCGAGCTAAATATTAACAGGAGAACTTGGCTTTGAAGATAATCCTTTAATATAAGACATTAAATTTAAACGAATTCAACAATTATGGGTATTTTAGGACACAATGCAAAACACAAAGTGTTTCCCAAGATTCTCTTTTCAGATAATCAATTTCATTGTCTTATGTAAATTATTATTAATTGATGTATAAATATATCTTCCTTAGTTTAATTTCTATTTTAAAACTATAGGAATTATAAAAGACAGAATTTAAATGTTTAAATTTATGAGTTGCAATTTCATTTGTAATACTTGTCATGGTTTGCAAAGCTACTACTTGAGTTGCAAAAACTGTTAAATGTTCGACAAACCAGCAAGGAGTTTATTATTTGTAAAATGTTATACTTCGGCCTGTGAATAATCCGCAATTTTACGTATTTCTGTTGCACAACATTTTTTTTAGAGTTTTAATTTCACTAACTACAATGACCGAGCTAACAAAGTAGTGTGATGGAAATATTTAAAATTTCCTGGGTAATCAATGTTTTATTTATAACTATTTTATAGCTGATAGTAAAATCGACAGGGATTAAACGTGCTTCCAGTTTTAACGGCAATACGCTTACAAGATTGCGGATCGTTTGGATTAATGCAAGTACCAATTCAATTCAGCTGGTAGGAGAGGAGGGGTGCGTAAAAGAGTGGGAGACAGGGAAGTGGAATTGATTCCCAGGACACGTCCTTACCTTTTCAATAATGCAGACTAAATTTATTGTTGATCCCATATCGACATGCAGCTCGCCGGAGCCGAGGATGAAAGCCTCAGGAACTACCACTTGCAAATTAACGAAATGCGAAATCACCCCAGTGGCCGTTGAAACCTGTAATTAAATAGGGCATCGTTTCGGTCAAATTACGTGGCTAATAAACACTCATAATCTGCACATGTAGCCATAGTTGGGATTGGGGAGCACCGAAGCCACATCAAACGATTTCTAGTTTGATATTATCTATTGGGCGATAGACTAAGTTTTTGCCTGGTTTGATACAAATGTGCTTTTAATATTAAATAAGTGGTCCAATAAATTAATAATTTTTAGACAAATACTTGACCGAAATTTCATCATTAATTTAATTAAATATAAGAAATTACTAATACCTGTTTATAATAATAATTATATTTCTTAGGCTATACTTAAGATAAGACAATTAAAAGTTTGTTTATTATAATTATTACAGGTTGAGTTGGACGTCATTTTCAATGACTTGACAGACTATCAAGTCTTGGGAAAAATGAACAAGTCAATGACATGTCTCAGTTGGTCATTTCAAATAAAACAACAATACAAAACAAACATTTCAAAAATTAATTTAAAACATTTATTTAAATGATATAAGAATTAAGGATATTAAATTGATAAAGAAAATAAAAATTTAATAAACAAATATATAAAGACACAAGTAAAATACTAGGAATATGGTATTTTGCACTTAATGTTTGCAAAAATTCCCTGTAAGACAGAACATTTTGGCATCGATTACACTTCGTTGTTCTATCAGTAATATCACAGAAATATTGCCAAACTAAAGACTTATTCCACTAGTAATCAAAAAAAACAATAAAAAACAAAGAAACAATTTCAAAAATTCTACTGCTTTTATTTTCCCTCAAGTTTTACTGTCTTAATTTGATTGGCAAATGATAGAAACTGACCTCCTGTGTGTGTGACTGCAACATAAACAAAAAGTATATAAGAAAGAAAGAAACAAAACAAAAGAAGCTGACATTGGTCAAGACTTGTTGGTCAAATTCAAATTAACGGATAATAAGTGGAGCACGTCAATAAATTGTCTTGACAATTAAACCTAAACTAGGATAAAGTTGAAAACAGACGCCAAATTGGAGAATAACACAACTCCATTTTGCAAAGAAAAAATTGTTCTTTCGTCGGATCACACATCCTCCTTTGCGAAGGCAAAATTGTTCGAATTAGACTACGATCTGCTGATTCATATTGTACGAATATATGCTCTAGACATGGCCCAGCACTAATTTTAGCACTTACTTAACTTAAAAAAGTCACACGTTGAACTGAAATGTGAGACTAATTCAAAGCCTATCGTAGATAAATAAACTTATTTTTAGACCTCAAGAAAAAAAAATTATACCGATTAAATAAATTTTAGAAATATCTTAGTGTATAGAGCTTCAAGGAGACTATGTTAAACAATAATAAAAAAAAACTACTAAATTAATGTTTGAATACCTTCATACATTAGTCGAAATAGTTATTTATATAACAAAGTCGATAATGCTTATCGACCGTGTTTTATACAAAATTTTATGCATTTTTTTAAATAAAATAAACACAAAATTGTAAAATTTCTCTAAATTTTTTAAAAATATATGTGTTTTTGTTCCACACACTATACCTGCCATTGTTGCTTTATATGTAATGCAGGAAAAGAATAGAACATTCCAAAATTAAAAATAAATTCAAATAAACCAGGGTAACGGTTTTGCAAATTGGTTTAACTTTAATTTCATTGCACTGATCAATATGAGAGAAATTTTTTTGGTAATCGCTTTTGATTTCTACGTCACAAATTCTAATATTTGACTAATATTATTATTCTATTATATTCTTTATTTTAATTATATATATATTTTTTAATAAAGAAAAAGTCGACAATATCTTTAAATTACTATATCCACTTTTAAATAGACGATCAAGTCTGGATTCAAAAATCAAAATTAATATATACAAATTATATCTCAGACCCATCTTGTTATATGCAAGTTCGGTTTTTATAGACAGTCCCCCATCAATTCTAAAAGCAATCCAAATCAAACAAAATAAAATATTAAAATCAATGCTAGGTTTACCTTGGTACACCAGAACTTCAATAATACATTGTATCGCCAATATTAGCTTAATCCACGAGCAAATGTTAAAATTAGATTTAAATTTGAAAGACAAAACTAGGAACTCAAACAATCCCATTATATCCTCCCTGTATAACTAAATTATAACCCATTAAGTTTTTNCACACCAGAACTTCAATAATATATTGTATCGCCAATATTAGCTTAATCCACGAGCAAATGTTAAAATTAGATTTAAATTTGAAAGACAAAACTAGGAACTCAAACAATCCCATTATATCCTCCCTGTATAACTAAATTATAACCCATTAAGTTTTTTTTTCTTTCTTTTTTTCCCCTCTCTATAATACAGTCATAAATTCAATAAAAATATTTAGCCCACAAAATTTAACATTATATTTACAAGACAACCAATAATAAATTATATGTACTTTATAAACTCAACTTAGCATTGTCTGATAATATTTTCATTATTATTCGATAATTAAAAATTATTATTTTTCTGATCTTCCAATATACTTTTTTTATCAGAAGAATACATATTCTATATAATATATGAACATTCATGTTCTAAATTAGGGGCGAGAAATATTTTTAATAGACGGGCAAATTTCTAATGCTAATTTTTTTGGTGTGCCACACATAAAGAAACATTTCTTAATAATTTACTGTTTGTATAGCTAACATAAAGTCGATACAAATATTCATGTTTGGAAATGTTCGGTGGGCTGCGTGTTGCTCACCCTTATTCAAAACGGTTCGGTATTCAATATTAAAGGGACTAAGCTAAGTCCCTTTTCTCTTTAAAGGATTATTTTAAGGCATTTACTAAATGTATTATATGAAAATTATTTGTAAACAAATCTTATTAAGGTATTAGGTTTATATCTAAATATTTTTATTTAATTTTTAAGTTTTTATTTCGATCTTTTTAAAAATCTTAAATCAATTTTTACCTAAAATTTAGTTTTTTCATACAACGGATAATAAAATTTTATTGCCCAACTAAATGTAAAAACATCCTTTATGTAAAAGTTTAATTTCAAAATTTTAACAACAGTCTTTATTACATGAAATATTTGCTATAGGATATTTGTTCATGTAAATTTATGCAACGAAATAAATTCCTACATACTTTCACAAGTATTTGAATATATTTTGCGAATATTTTGATTCTTAATTGCATAAACTCAAATTTCCCCCACAAATATTTTTGGCTTCCCTTTGCTAATGACTTTGTTTTTAAGTTATCGTAATCAAATTACTAGGAAGCCCACATACCTGACATTCGTACATCCCGTGATCCCTTCGCTGGACAAATTTAATTTGCAAGGTCCACATATTCGAGCCGGGCGTGTGCAAAATTGCGAACCTCTCGTCGTTGGTGTACATTTGAGCTCCTGACGATAAAATATGCCAATCTCGTCGTCGAATCCAAGAGATTTGATTCTGTTAAGCAAACACAAAGCAGAGGTAACTTTTAATTAATTGACGTAATAATAACAGCAACAAAAACAACTTTACACAAAGTTTTTATGAATACAGGTAGTTATTTGCTTACCCGTTGCAATTAATTTATTAAATCTCATATTGGAAGTAAGTCGTTAACTTTAATTCGGTTTTTATTAGGATCTTGAGGATTTATTATACGGTGTTTACGGTAAGTTTTTGCAATTTACCAGGATTTAACTAATAAATTAAGTTTTTATTTTAAAATTTACTACTACTCCTTGAGATCCGCCATCAAATCAATTCATAAGATAAACTGAGTTAAATAGCAGGGTAGATAGTTATATTTTTACATAAAGCCAATATTATTGGTTTTAATTAAAGGTCCAATAATAGATCTGATAATTGCTCTAATGTGATTAAGGATCTTGTCTGTATAATATTTTTTAAGGTAAAATTGCAGTTCAAAATTTAAATTAGTTTAGAAGGCGCCATTTTTGTAAAATTATTCATTCTGTGATGAAAACATATGGCTTACAAGAAGACTTTTCTAATCAGTAACATCTAAGTACGATCCACCAATTAAATATGATATTATTTCCAAAATCTTTGCGATGACATAAAAAAGTTTTTAGTTAGATTATTTTCTATTGTATAAATTATTATAAATATGGTGTTTTTAAAGATTATTCCATTTGAATTAGATTTTTGAAAATATTTAACATTAGAATAACTATTCAATTTTATATTTCGGGGTTTCAAATATTTATTGAATAACTGAATTATATAAACTAAATGATTTATGGTACTTTTAGTAATTTCCCAATATACAAATTGATAAATTAATTTTTGTTATAATAAAATGGCTATTTTATATTACATATGTTTCTAAAAAAACTGCAAAGTATTACCCAAAAATCGTAAAGACTTCTATAACTCAAACGATATTCAACGATGCAGACAATAAAGTAAAAGTACTTACTCTTTCGACACCAGTCACTTTACACACTACGAAGGCAGTTCCACCCAACTGGACGGTTGTATTGTGCGCCATGACCTGGAAATAAAAATAATATTGGTAAGTTCTTGGAACTGATTGAATAACTGCTAGAAATGGCATATTTGGGAGTAGGATAACGCAATGATCTAAAGTCCAGTTTAAATTAAATTTGGACGAAGTTTCGTTTCATTAAAAAATTATTTGAAAAAGCAAGGAATCCAATACTCAATAATTATATAAAGTTTATTTATTGATTGTGGAAGTTTAATTGCTTATACGAGGTTTTATAAGGTGAAAAGTGATGATGGAGACCAATTGAATATAAAATAATATTGTTATAAATTTGAAAAAAAGATAAATTAGATCATAAATTCATTTTATTAAAATTTCTAGGGAGTAAAGTTTTTTTAAAACCATTTTTGTTAACAATAATAATAATATTTCTCACAACATGCCGGTATGGGACTGGGGATAGTCTAAACCTCAACCTTCGGGTGTTAGACTTTCCATGACTATTTGTGTTCAGTGTATTAGAAGT
>JXOV01001446.1:22130-38623 GCA_001014945.1 Clogmia albipunctata
GCGCTAGAAAAATACTCGCCCGGGATTTGATCCCCCGACCTCGAGGAGGCAGTTTAGAGTGCTAACCACTAGGACACAGAGGCAGATTTTCTAGAACTCTACTCGAGTTTAATTATGGTTCATTTTTCCCACACGTTGTTTTAATAACTATTAATATATAACTTTAATTTAATAAAATATAATACATGCTCTAAACAAATAAAATTAAAATTTCCAAAATAAATGTGTTTTACTAAGGTAGGCCACGGACTTTTCGGTCCATGTGTTATATTCGGAAGAGAGAGTTGGAATTCTTTTTCGATCGCATCTGAGCTGGTGGAGATTTTTATTTACACTTTGCTCTTCCAGTCTACAGTTTTCCAGTTGCACTTTGAATTCCTCTTTGAGAGATGCTCTTTCGATGAATAATTTCAAAAAGGTGGGAAGCAAAACTGCTCTCATTCTTAGCCCTGGTATTTGTTAATTAATAACATCTATATTGGTTGTAGACGGATCCAGTCAATCCGTCCATTTTAGATCTATTGTAGTGTCATTACTTTACAATTCGCTAGGAATATTTTTAGGCAATATTATTGATATACTCGTACACAAATGGCATCATTTTCCCCGCCAGAAAAATACCCGATTTCAAGCCTCTGAGGAGGCAGTTAAGTGCGCTAAACACTAAACCAGGGGTTCCCAAACTGTGCGCCGCGAGCCTTTTCACCAACCAAAATTTTTTGATTTTCTTCTTAAAACGTATTTTTCATCAGGCCTCTGCACGTAACAACACATTATTAGCATCATTCAAGATGGTATATAGGATGTACAAAATGCATAAAAATCTTACAATTACAGAAGAGCTTATTTTACCCGTCTCTAACAATACTATCTGTCGAAGAGTCATTGATCATTTATTAATGGTTAATACTTATTATTTTGCAAATGCATTATCGAAAATAAGAAAGCCCAAGATATATTTGAGAATATGTACACGTTTATTGTAGAAAATGTTTTGGATTATTAAAAGTCTATCGATATATTTACTGGTTGTGCTCGATCTATAATATGTCTGGCGGGTACAGTGAACTTTTAAAAACATCAATTTATAATAATATCCTATTTCGTGTGCTTTAACGCCAAGTATTTTAGTGGTTTTTGATAAAACTAGCATATTTGCGCGATATAATTTGAATATGTCCTTCCATGTTAAGCACACGCACATTCTAAAACTCATTGTCTCACAAGATTTAACGAACTTTACGGAACATTTATTTAAGCCCGCCAAAATTTTTTCAAATGATGAAGGCAGTCTTATTAAATTCTCTTGCGACCGAGGCCTTAAAACAAGATTAAGTAATTCCGATTTGACAAAGTTTTGGTTATCGACTCAAAAGAATACTCAAATTTAACTTCAAAATCTTCAGAACTTTTCATTTCTTTGAAAAAGTTAGCAGTATAACAGATATCGCTTGTACATGTATTATCCAACTTAATTTTGTAGGTACCTTTTTTACAGGGGCGCCGTGACAAATTTTTAGCTTTGAAAGGGCGCCGCAAACTGAAAAAGTTTGGGAACCCCTGCACTAAACTATATATTCGAATATATAGTTAATTAAGGTACTAGCACTTTAAAGCCATCTTTAAAATAATAAAGTTAAATTTTATACTTTTATAAACATAAATTAAATTTTTATACAAAAATTATAATATAATAATGATGATAAAAACTGATTTAAACTGTTATTAAATAAAAAAAAAAACTTTTCGTGGTAAATTTAATTTTAGTAGAAATCGGTTAAGCTAGAATGACCAATAATAATATATTATTATTGCTTATAACTGAGGGGCATGATAATATTTGTCTATATGTCCATAATAATATCTTTAACACAAAAGTCATCTGGATATAATATAATAAATAAATAAATTCATATAGACTCGCTCGAGTAGTAATATTTACTAGAAATCAATATCATGGAAAAATGTGCCATAAGTTGATGGTGAAAATGACAGGAATTCCATAGTACGTTCTTTGTTAGCAGAAAATGCCATAAATGCCTTAAGCCAGGAGCAGCAGTGGCGGTTGGCAAGGAATTAAATGAATGACGAGTATAAAAGATTTAACTGAATTATCTCCACACAAACTCATTCGCACGAGCACATATTTCGTATCGTATCTTCTCGCCTATTGAATTGGGAATCGAAATTTAATATTGAGGAGTAGACGAGGTGAAAACTTGCCTAGTCAAAGGTCTCGAGACGACAAAACTGTCGACAGGGAAAGGGGAACGCCATAAAATCAATTCCGAAGGTAGAATTAATGACTGTCGTCATTATCACAGTCTGCGTTTTTGATATTCGTCCCCCATAATCATTTATATCTGCATTGATTACAATTCGACATCTAAGCTTTACTAATATGATTTTATGATTATATATCATAATATATTCATATAATGAGGGTTGAGAAAAGTCATAGCTCATATTTAATAAATAGTCAAGATAATTCATTGGGTGTATGACTTGAAATAAATAATATTCATATCTTTATAATAAACTTGAGAAAATAAAATTGAATTAGATTTGTATTTGTTTTTTTTTTTACAAAACATGGAGTCTTCTTCTTAGCAAATTCATTTATAGAGGATTTTAGTAATGTCAATATTTGAAAATGTATATACCAAGGGCCCACCCCATAGCCGAAGTGATAACACTCTCGTCTGCCTCCTCAGAGGCAGTGGGTTCGATCCCTGGGCGGGAAGAAGTGACTGGATCCTTTTTCAACGGGTCTAGGTCCTATTAATTGACTAATAATACACTGAAAATAGTCATGGAAAGTCTAAAACCCGTTGGTTGAGGTTGAGAGTACCCCTCGTTCCTTAATGGAATGTAGAGGGAAATATTTATTTTTATTTCATATGAATATATGCCGAGGGCATTGTCTCGAAGCAAGCAAAGGGCGTTGATTGCTGAGTGGCCGTATCGGAACCTGAATTGGTATGACGGAATGGGGTCCTCCACCATTTATATTTATAAAAATCACTTGCTCCAAGATTTCTGTAAGGTTTTTTGACCCTTAAGAAATTGAGGTCTAATTTCTGGGATTTTTTCCACTTTCAATGTCTGTAAGACTCCCATGTTGTCTCAACCAAAGGATTTTGACTTTTCAATGGTTAATTGTTTTCAGTGTACGAATAGCTCCTGGCCTGGATGAAAAAGGACCCAGTCAATTCGACCCGTCTCCGAAGAGGCAGTCGAGTGCGCTACTCCAACATAGGCGGATGTTTTAATTCTGATATAATGTACATTAAATAACTAATATATGATTATTAAATATTTTTATTTTATTGAATTTAATATATATTTAAAAAGTGATAACCTAATTTATAAACAAGGATCTAACAGAAGATAAATTTAAAGTCTAAGTCAATGATGTGCATGTCTTTTAAAAGAAAATATCAAGGCGAGTTCACTAAAATAATTGCAGAAATGATTTTGTGTAGGACAAATATTATTCTGTTCTCGAAATTTAGAAAATATATTTAATGTATATTAAAATATATATTATAAAATTATATTTTTTATGTGTAATTTAGCCTTAGGTTTTTATTTAAATCATGTCGCAGGCCAGATAAACTTTCGTTAATTAACGTATTTGGAGTTTAAAAAACTATTCAGTCAAATAAAAAAAATCAAATTTTGTCTTAATTTGTTATAAAATACATTTCCTTAGTACAAGGTTGAAAAGCATTATTAAAGACTTGAAAATTTAAAACACGCGCTAGGCTTGTGAATTTGGTTTAATTCTTGTCTTATCAAATTATTTTATAAATAGACAGTTATTATTTTTAAAAATGACGACCCATTAACAAATTACCATAATACCCTTGGGATATTTTAAGTCTCTCTTTTATTATTTTTAATTTAATTTCTAATATTTATGAAAATTTAAACAGAAAGAAAAAATGTCAATTATTACGTATTTTCAATCTTAATTCGCTTACTTATTACTTGAAATAATTTATTGCATAGGAATTAGAATTTGGTGAACAGAATCTTATATTATGTTTAATTTAATAATAAAATGATGTCAACATTATTCAAAATTTAAGAGCGCTCACCTCTGTATCTTCGGCTCCAGACGATTCGTTTGTCTCGATGCCATTCTCTGATTTGATAACGTCTGAATTGCCCGACTCCATCCACAATTTCTTCCAGTCGGCATCTGTAGGAATATTTTTCAAATCTGTAAACAAATCAAATATTAAAAGGTTACTCTTATTTACTTTACTCGAGGAAGTAAATGAAATAATTCTGTAAGCATATATTGAGTTTTCTCCGTGTGCTTATTTAATTCCCTTTCAAGAATTTACAATCCTGGATGATATTTAAATAACTTTTGCGAAATGTTGTTTGATATTAAGTCGTCTTTTTTATTAAATGATATGAAATATCGTATATGAAATAACAAACAATAATAATTTATTTTCGGTTGCTATTAACTAAATTGCATTTTAAGTAACATATTAATTATTGATAAGCATCAATGTATTCAATTGTACATGACCTAGATATTTAGCATATATCACGGAATTAGTACAGTAGACCCACTTGGTGTATTTGGGGAGTAACATCAACTGCATAGGAAACGAGGGGGACGAAATTGATAAACGTACACTCTCTCAAGTAAGAGCGTGGTCGACTTTACAGACAAGTTATGAAAGATTTCGCTCTAATTCCTTCGCAAGCCAATAGAAGGAAACTTTGTCATTGATGCATTGTCAACAAATATTCAGTTTTCGTTGATCTTTTTAAAGATAATCACATTAATCGTCATGTGGATAAGCAAAAATTATCTCGAACGGTTTAGATATATCCTACGAAATTAAGGGAACCATTTTCCGTACGTGAGTGGAAGGCTCAATCTGGCATCGTTACATTGGATTGGCCGTCGCAGTCGCCTGATGCAAACTCTATTAAATATGTATAGCCATACACAAAACTGAAACCTCGGGGAAGATGTAAACATACTTTGAAGCATCTATTTTGCGAAATTCGTCGGATCTGGAGATCGTTACCATTAGAATACGCCGTCAAATTAGTAAAAAAAATGCCTCGGTGTTTCCAGGCAATTATCGACGCCGAGGGTGACTGGACACACTATTAATCAAATTGTATAAATACAATGTATTTATAAATATCAAAGTTTCATCAAATAATTTTTTTTAAAAATTATCCCGAGCACGCTCTTACTTGACAGAGTGTATACTATAAACAAAAAGGATATACTTCTCACTACATAATATACTAAAATTAAAGGATATCTTCAAGCAAAATAAAATTAAAATTTATTAACTTTTATAAGACGCGTCCTAACACATTTAAGCGAAACATGAACAATAAGGAAAGCCACAGGAGAGCTTCTAGAATGTGTAGATCGGAAAATACTACGACAAACATAGGGGCCGGTATTCAAAAATGGCGAATGGAAGATCCTACACAACGACGTGGTCTATCTGTTTTAGGAAAAAATAAAATAAATTGCGATGGACAAGATATGTAATGAGGATGAATGAAAACTGATTCCCAAAAAATGCAACGGATGCACGGCTGGCAGGAAAGAGCCCCAGGAAACAGTACGAGGCAACCATTAATAAAGCAGATTTTTAGGAGTAGACTTTTAGGAGTACACGATTGGAAAGAGGTGGCCATTAATAGACAACACTGGAGGGAGAGTACCAAACAGGCAAAGGGCTGGGCCGGTCCATAAGCCTACACAAATGTAGATATCACAAATTTCACATGAAATGTGAAATATATATTTAATAAATAAAATTTCTTATCCACTTAAGCAAACAGAAAACAAAATTTTATTAATGTTTACGGAACAGGTATAAATCAATTAATTAAATGGAATGTTAAAAGGAACATCATTATTTCTTCATTGATAATTTGATTTCAGTTTATTACTGATCAATTGATATCACCTAGGTTGGTCTTTTTGTAAATATAGTTCTTCAACTTTCTATATTTATATTTATTATGGCGCCATTTCTTTTCAACAACTTCCGCTTCTCTGCTAGTAATATTATGGGGACATATTTTATATGCATAAATGGGAACTTTTCCAAGCTGGACTTATTGGAAACTAAACCAGAAATATTTTAATACTGGATTGTATAAGAACAAAGAAATACGTAAAAAGCATGCTATTTGGAAGCGAAAGAATCAATGTTGTAATGTTAAAAAAACCTCCATGGTTCGCAATCCTAAAGCAAATCCTAAATATGTATATGTCAAAAATAAACTAAATCACTTTCAATTCCTGTGAGGAACAAAGGAAAAAACGCGTAAGCTTTTCTTTGGCAAATTCTCTCACTATTTTAGTGTTCAATTTATAGAACCTTGACTGATTGTAAACGGATACAGTAATTTATTATATTTAAAAAATAGAAACCTTTCCACGCAAAGATAATTGGAAAGTGGATAGGAATTATTCAATTGATTCAACTGATTTATAAATGAATAAATGAGAGCGGGAATATTTTGAAAGCGAAATTAAAGCACTTCTAAGGAATTTGAACCCTAGTCTTCAAGATAGTCTAATTTTGCATAGAGTCAAATTAATTTAATTTGTCGTATGATTGTGAAGTTGATTCCAATAATTTAAGTGCACGTACAACCTTAAGATATTAATTTTTTATATCAGTAATCTACTACTGAAACTAAAATGAAATTAATTTGGAAGGATTTAAATATATCAACTGATATATTTTCAAACTTAAATATACATACCTGATGCGCCTAGTGTCATCGTGGGTGTCACCAAGGGTAGAAACAAGGAAATTAAAAAAGAAATTTGCGTAAGGGTGACAAATTTCTTTGGCTGGACCATTTTCGTCGATTGATTTATTGTGTAGGTTCGTCCTTGCGTCGATTATTTTATCCTCGTCCTACGGACATGGTCGTTTGGAATTTTCCATCACTGCTGATTTGATAAATATACATTGCTGTCATTTTAATCCTGGCAAGAGCGCGATTATAAACTTTTACAGAATTTGATTTTTTATTATTTTGCACACGAGCACTTCACTTTCTCTTCGATACGCGTAAAGGCGTGTAAAATTGGAAAGTAACGACACACTCATCACTGTGTTCTCACATTAGAACAACACTACACAAATAGAAATATCCTTTTAGGTGATTTCCAAAAGAGCCTCAATTTGACGGATCAAAGCGGGCAACATCGTCCCCGGCAACGGTCATGGGACAAGATGACGGTAATAATGATGGTCCGGTTTGCCATGGAGACACTCCATTTTTCACATTTATTTTGTTTTATACTTTTTTCATATTTATTTTTGGAACAAAGTTCTTCCGTTTAATTTGCTGTCCTGTAAAGGAGCGGAACAGATTTTATGTATGTAATTTATTGTTCCCCCTCATGAAAAGGATTTGTGAAGTGGTGATGACGATCTAACTTTTGAATGAAGCGCGCTGAACTGAAATAATAATGAAAAAAGAATCTAATTAGTAACTGGAAATTAATATATTTCAGACGCTCTTTGTATATGAATAACTTGTTGGCAGGTATAAAGTTGTCTTGGTGAATGTGTTTTGTATGAAATCATAGTTATTTCTTTTGAAAAGGAATTGTTATGATATTTTTTCTGTTGAATTTTTTTATCTTTAAAACAAAATCGTAATTACAAAAGGCAAAAAGAGAGGGGATCTTATTTTTAGAAGACCAAATTTTCTATTGAATTGAGAAAATATCATAAATAAAGTTTTTAGCAGTACAAATCCGAAGTAAAAAAACAAAAATTGCTACAATTGTAGATTTTCCAGTTTCCAAAGTTATCGGGTCTGTAAGAACGATCAGGTCGGACGGACATACAATTTTTCAGACCAGACGCCTTCACCACAAAATTTATTTGAATTAAGTATATTGCAAAATATTTTTTGGAAGGGTATATGCTTGAAAATAAACATTTCATAATATAACATCTTCTGGTAAACTATTTATAAATTCATTAATGAACCCATAATTATTGTATAAATTGTTGATATAAATTATTTAATGGGAACCTAATAACCATTTGAATCACTAAATATCGAACAATTTACATGACATTTAAAAAAATCAATGTCTGTATGATTCACATACAAAATCTTTAACATATTTCAATTAAAATGTTTTAGAAAATGCTTTGGTCTATTTTATATTATCACTTATCACGTGGACATGCGTGGAAATTAAAGAGTAAAGTGTCCATTTTGAAATAGTCGAATAAGCACTTTTCATTTTTGCAAAGCGCGATGAGCGCTGATGTAATTGTTATACTTGAGTCTATTCTCAGCCGTAAATAAATTAACATCCCGTCGCGAGTTTAATTTACACGAACACACACAAATAACTTTTGACTAAATTGATTACACTATTTTTCAGAACCAATTAAGATTTCTCTTTCATCGAGATTTGAGAAAATCGNGTAATTGTTATACTTGAGTCTATTCTCAGCCGTAAATAAATTAACATCCCGTCGCGAGTTTAATTTACACGAACACACACAAATAACTTTTGACTAAATTGATTACACTATTTTTCAGAACCAATTAAGATTTCTCTTTCATCGAGATTTGAGAAAATCGGCGACTGAAAAAGGTAACGTATTCCGGTGAAAATTCTTTCCCGTAAATGTATACATAAAGACAGTCAATAGATGGGAGGTTGAAAAATCTATCTATAATCTATTCTTATCAAAAAAATCAATAAATTTGTATCTTTATTATTTAAAAAAAGTTCCCTTTCAAATCCTGTAAGGAAAATGGGGGGTCGCAACCTCAACCAACGGGTTTGGGACATTTCGGTGACTATTTGTTTTCAGTGTATTATTAGTCAATTCATAGCACCTAGACCAGTTGAAAAAGGATCCAGTCAATCCTATCCGCCCAGGGATTGAACCCTCGATTCCGAAGAGGCAGTTGGATGCGTTACCACATCGGTCACGAGACAGAAATCCTTATTGTTTAGGTGCTTTTAATTGACTTCAATGAGAAACAAATAGTCATCAAAAGTCTAACACCCGATGGTTGTGGTTGAGACTACTCCTAGTTCCGTACTGGAATGTAGTGGGAAAATATTATTGTTTAGAATCATTATGATCAATTTTTATTAATTTCAGAATCCTAATGGCCATTAGTAATCGAACTGTGAAGATTGAAATTCAAAACAAAATTGTTAAATAAATAATGAAAGGGTTTGAAAAGTTCAAAATTGCGATTTGAACGCAATTGTAAAAAGCTATAGCTGTGCTTTATGAATAATGTTGTTTTAAAGTTGGATAATGTAACCGTAACAATTTTAAAGCGACTAAGGGTTTCGAATTCATGAAAAATCGAAAATATTTAAACATAAGTAAATTGAGTTAAGTCTTAAAGTTGAAAGGGAGAAGCTTCATCAAAGCTAGTGTGAAAATAGTTTCACCAATATATAAATCAACTTATCATATAAAATTAAATAAAATATGCTTTTACATCGTTTCAAAATTTAACATATTTGTTCTCAATTCCTGGATAAAATGATTATTTCACACAATGGCCCACTTTACAGCACTTGCTTTACTCGTGTTTAGAAACTTTAAATTCTAACCTTAATTCATAAGAAGCTATAAAACAATTGGAATTAACGAATTATTTTATAGTTACCTATGTACTCGCACATATATACTCGTATATTATAGAAATTGCATTGAATTTCACAGAAAATGGTGAGGGTATTTTAATCCACTTTATATAGAATTGTCGTTTGCTCTAGAGAATGCATTTCACTACGAAGAATGTGTAAAGGCTAGATGGATTGAAATTTCATATCCAAATGAATGCAATTATGTGAAGAATGTACCATCAATTCACATTATCACACACAATTAATTTATTATCCAACAATTCAAAGATAACTCCAACCTGGGCAAAATCATTAAATGAATTTCAGAATTAATTAAACATGATATAAAATTATTTGTAAAATGTCCTTTTCAATTGGTTACAAATAACAACAACAAATTTAGACACAATAATAATAAACTAAATAATAATAAAAATATTATGAAAGTAAATAATAATAAAATAAAAATAATAATAGTAACGAGAACTTCTTATTTGATAAGAACTTTGCCGGGACAGTAGTTTACACATTTCAATTTATTTTCAATAAATAACGAATGTGAAATGAAAATTCACTGAATAAGCTTTTGTTTTACTCGGCAAGCGCAGAAAGGACTTGGTTTTTAGATAGGCGTTTCGTCCAGTACTAAAACCAAAACGAAAATTGCCCTTTGCCTTTCAAAACCGATACATCAACGATAATGCACTAAATATTTATGTCCGAACGGAATTTCAATTGACTTGCTAATAATTTATTACACTTTCCACCACAGCAACAACAACCATTTGAAAAACTTTCATTAATAAATCGGAATTGGGAACATGGAAACCTTGTTTTATAGCAATGTGTTAATGGTTAGGTTTTTAAATGCACATTTTGTTGCACGTTACATAATAAGGAACGGGTTAATTACACACTTTGGAAATTTTGATTTTTTCGCCTGGCAGAAAAACGACCGCGATAGTGAACTGCGTTTAGACCGGTTTTACTCTCCGTACTTACTAACAACAGAAAAATCTCAGTAGCATACGCCCCACTCGCTCCCAATCTCAGCATGCGCAAAAACAAAAGCTCTCTCTTCTACCCCGCTTTTGTAACTGTTCTAACTGAGCTTTGAGAGCTTTTAATAGCAGAACCTACTACGATATTAATAATATAAATTTACAAGCTTTTTTATATTTGTATTCTCAATTTCTCCATGTCTGCAATTTTACTCTCACGTTCGGCGATGTCCCAATCTTCAATTATCTCCTAATTATTTCTCCCGATGGATCCTTACTTTGACTTTGTTTTTGATGAATAATTAAGGCATTATTTAAATCACTATATTGCGTTCAAAAGATTTTTTTCTTGGGGAAAAATTAATTTCGAAAACAGGCTTATTTCTAAATAATTGGTGTATGTTGTTAACGTTCTTTTTCCTGAAGGATATATAATTTATTTTTGAAATGGTAAAGATATAATGTTATAGAATAGAAATTACCGATGTGAAAATTTTGTAGAAAACATTGAATGACAGAGGCTATGGTTTGCTTCTGATGGGTATAGTCAAAAAAATTTGTCGTTCACCGGTACACGGAAAGGGATTTCTTTGCTGGTAATATTAAAATTCTAGATATATTTTTAAACGAAAGTACAACAAAAATTAAATTGTGTAATAATTCAAATTTTAAAAAGATTCACTGTAAAATTTTATATCCGTTATTATTTTATTGAGGACACATCTTCAGATTACGTTAAACATTTTTAAGGACAAATTTACAATACGAAAATAAAATCACCATTTAAGACATTGTTTTGCAAACTAATATACACAAATTATGAATCCTGTGATTGAACAAGTTGATTTCTAAGATTTATTATGAATTGGACAATTTGTATTAAAATTATATTCTTGTTATTCTTGTTATTCTTGCTATTATTGGTTCTTAAGTACTCGCTTTACTTTATAACTGACTTTATGTAAAATTATCATATGGAGGGCCTAAATTTGATGACAAATCATTTTGTAACAACTGCGAAGTTTGTGACAAATAAGTTTCGTTATACTCGTATTATAATTATTCAAAATCAATTTCTTTATGGGCTTTCTAGATCAACCTCACACTACATTGTAAAGTTAGAGTTCGATTTGTATGCCCTGATTGTTGACATTTTGGCTAGGGCCCTTAAATTGGCCCAAAAGGGGGGTTATCTAAAATCTACTTCTTGAGACATCTCGCGGTCTTAGAACATGCGGACAGTAAATATAACTTGCTTAAATAAGTCGATGGTTTCTTTGTTTGAGCGGGTTGTGGACACCAATAGTATGCAGTCAGAGAGAGAGTCGTGTGACTTTCCACGGTCACAGTTTTAGAGGATTTGCGATGTGTTCTCGATTACATTGATGTGTCAATTGTGCAACTTCAGGAGTGTTGATACGCTGATGCACATTTTCACTGAGTGCGTCGTTTTTCAGGACTACCGCAAGATGTTTCAAATCTATCGCCGTTTCGCGTTTAATGACAATCCTACTGCTTGTTATCTGTCGAGTCTGCTCCAATCTAGTAGACATATGGCTTGTCCCGAAATGAAACGGAACGCGCATTTTTTAATTACAAAAAAATCCATGTTTATTATCAAATATCTATTATATACATATCAAAATATGCTCTTACATGTTTAAAATTTTGAAGTTAATTTTAAGTAATTTTTAGAATAGATACATTTAGTATGTCGACAAGGGTTTTGCACAACACATTTATTAATTTTTGATTTACTTTTTGAACGAATAAACCCTAAATTTTTATATTTTATTATGTATAATCAGTTCACCTATGTCTATGGTGATTTTTAACCAGATATCGTATAATTTGACTTTGTAATAGTTATATTTAAATTTCGATTAAATTTAAAATAAAAGATAACATATTGTATTTAGACATTTTTCTTGAAGGATAATTAAAGATAATAAGATATCAGTATTTCAATTCATATTTAGACTAATTATAGATTTTAAAACTAATAAAGTTTTGAATTACCTTAAGAATATTATAGTAATTATGCTATTTTTATTTACACTATTAAAAAACGCCACAATTTTTTCAAAAACTTGATAAAATCGTTATAAAACCCATGTCTATATAGATAATATAATTATTATTTTTATTAAATTATAATAACCATTCAACAAATCAGATTGTTTGTTTGCATTAAATATTACAAAAATAATAAATTTATAATAGTTAAAATATGGTGATGGTTTTTTGTAAAATCGGGATTCGAATATTTGGCAAATATTTTGCTTTTTTTTCTTATCACATATAACATTCAAATATACAACAGATTTATAAAAAATATATCTTTGTGAATCTTATATGAATTAATCTCGTTTTGCGTCATTAAATCATCAACTTACGAATTATTCTTTTTGTCTTCTGTTAGGTCCTCAGCGGACCACTATTATTTGTAAATGAATTTCAAAGCTTGTAATAATTATATTAATAAATACATTACTTATCACACCACCCTTGTGGTCTTTATAAAAGATTTGTTTGAAATAAAAACGTGGAAGATTTTCTTGGGGACCATTCTTAAATTTGTTTTTATGACTTAAAATTATCGTCAATAGGACATATTTCAAAATCTTAAATGGAATTTAAAAAATTTATCCTTAATATAACTTGATTTAAATTAGATAATCATATATTAGAGTTAAATTTTGGTATATTTGATTGAATTAATTGTAATTTTATTAATTTATTTTAAGAGATTAAAATACAAAATGGAATAATAAATTACAACCCCTTTTGATACAAAATTAATATAATAATTGATTAATTAAATGTTGAATTTTATATGGGCTTAGCAAAAAAATTGGATATATTTTCGGACTAGATAGCAATACTATTGGGGTTAAAAATAGGTGGCGCAGACACAACAAATTAATTATTCACAGGAAATGGGAATTTCCCATTTTTAGCCGGAAAACCCTTTTTTGTAATTCGCTGCCGAATTTGGTCCCCTTTCACTTTAAAGATGGATCCAAACAAATTGGGCAACATTTGTTTAATCCCTTATCTACAGGTTAATGCGAGGGTCTTTCGTTTAATTCAGCCCAATTTGATTACTCGAATTAATAAAATTCAATTCCAAGGCCAAGTTGAATCATTTTTCATGTTCGTTTTATCTTTGCCGATTTCTATATTTAAAGTCTTGTGTATTTTAAAATTGGCTTGTTGAAGTAGTTGAGATGAAGACGTCTTCCATCTATTTTCTGCTATTTTTTTCTTTCTCAATCTCGTACCAGGCATGTATTAAATTAAGACGTTATGATAGAGTAGGAAAGATTGACATTAATGATATAAAAATTAAATTCATTATGAAATTATTTAATTTGATTGAGATATTTAATCTTATTCCATGGAAAGTTGTCTCTACGCATTAATGGGGAAGGTTCTTGAATTAATTAAAGCTGGAATAAGAAAATCCGGAAAGTAGATTGACGAAAAGAGAAAGGAAAAGGTTAAAAAATGGTATAATCGATCTTATTTTCTGTAAGTATTTTAAAGTATGGTACAATTGATAGAGATGCCATACTTTTTGGAAGAGGGCAATAAAAAGTAAAATAAAACATATTGTCAATTTGGTTATTTTTAATTTTCATGGCAAGTTAATATTATACATTATAATATCATATTAATGCATTTTGGTTTCGCCTATAATGAGATGAAAGTCGAGTCCTTGACATAAATTGCAATTTCTTTTACAGTTTATCGTCACAGCATTTCTTTTGCACAACTATTGTAATGTGCAAATTACTGTGTGATTGACTCAAGAAGTCATTTTTTGAACCGAAAAATATTTAATCCAATCAGCTTAATTTTTTTATTTTATAATAGGCCTTAAAGAAGGCCCGAGTGTTAATTAATGCTTATCGACCGTGTTTTATACAAAATTTTACGCATTTTTAAATGAATTAACATAAAAATCTTAAAAATTCTTCGAATTTCTGTAAAAATACATGGTGTGGCCTCTATGATAAACTACAAGTAAACGTAGTTCATGAGTTCTCCGATAGGTGGTTTATTTTTAAAAAACACTAACAAAACACAATTAAGCTACGCCCTTCAAAACTGACGACCATATAAATTTAATGGATTTCTTTTACAGAGGTCATATTTTAATAATAAAGAAAAAGCACACGTGCTTTAAAGCACTTGTGCTATAATAACGACTTTGACAGAGCAAAATTGAATATGATTATTAAGCAACAAAAATGCATAAACACTATAATAGTAGTTTACGCAGCTGTAGATTATGAATGATTTTTCCAAGTCGAGATCTCAGTTTGACGCCTGAGTGTAACGAATGCGATAATGAAACGAGACTTGGAAAAGTAGCATTACCTACCTGCGTACCACGTTTTGTGCAATTCAGAGCGATTTGCGCGAAAAAAAAAATATTTTAAAAATATTCGTTATAATTGTAATAAACCAAATCAGAATTCAATCTAGGAACCAAACACTTTTGTTATTTAGTCAAGTGTCAATCATAAAATAGCAAAAAATGTATTTGAGAGAATTTTTCCTTAAATTAATTGCAATAAATAACTGTTTAATATCAATATGCGGGTCGAATCAAATGTACTTTAGAGATAAAAACGGAATCTTTCTTCAATAGTTTGGTTGTATTTTGAAGTAGACATTGATAAAAATAAAGACGCATATTTGAAAAGAATTTGTAAAAAATGAGAGAGAAATTCCGTTCTCACCAATTCTCTCAAATCTATTCATCTCATTCCACCAGGGCCGTGGTTCTGTAAGCTCGCAATTAATTTCCACATTCACGGCGAACTTTTTTACATAGAAAATTATTTCCATTACTGCAACCAGCGGAATCATTTCATATTTCAGGTTTTTTCGAAGATATTTTTATTTTGATGCGAAAGCGGTAATTCATGGCGAGCTTATAGAACCACGGCCCTGGTTGGGAATGACTATTATTGTCTTGATCCGAAAAATATTTATTATCTTATATATAAAATTCTCTTGTCACAGAGTTTGAGGCATTCGTTCTCCGAATCTACTGTACAGATTTTAATCAAATATTGTGAAAATATGGGGTTGGACCGGCGAAAGGTCAAAAATGAATTTTACACTCCTAAGTACCAAGGGTGAAACACCCCTAATTTTTTGGTATTTCTTTGCAATAAAGTACTATTATGGATTCTATTATGATTAAGCACTATAAAATACATAAAAAATCATACTTATTAAGGGTAAGCTACCCCTAACAAAATTATTTTAAATAGGGCAACGTTTAAAGAAGTATATATCCGAAACGGTTGACCCAATATTATTGAAATTTTCTAGGCATGTGGGGTTGACCGGGTAAAATGTCAAGTCATTAATACAATTTTAGTTGTTAAGGGGGAGCTACCCCTAATAAATTATTTTGTCACAATGCAATGGTTTAAACCGAACTCCTCTGAAACGTTTTAACGAATTTTAATGAAATATGGTGCGCACGTCGGGAAGGTTTGTCTTAATGTTGTATCTATTTTTATACCCCTAAAGTCAAGCGTGGGTTATTCCTAATATTTATTTATTTTATTTACAAAGCCATTTTGGATTTGATTATGATTAAGCAATAAAAATACATATATAAAAGGACATCCAAAAATATAAGTTCTACCCTTAAATGTTTAAGGGTAAGACACCTCTAACTTTAATTTTTTTTTTTTAAATTTCATTATGATTAATGAAAATACACATGCAGAAAAGCACATCTCTACTTAACATGTAGAGATTTAAAAAAAAAAAAAAATTTCCCTTTCAATTCCTGTAAGGAACATGGGGGGTCG
>JXOV01001452.1:0-25935 GCA_001014945.1 Clogmia albipunctata
TTTAGGAGTGACTATTATTGTCTTGATCCCACATTTTTATTACCTTGTTTTAATTATTATATGTTTTAAAAATTATTATTTCTTAAAAATGAAAGGTTTTTATCACGAAATTTATTAAACGCTTGAATAAAGTTTGATGTCACGGAAATCGCTCAACTCACACCAATGTATGTACCGTTTTATTTCTTTTTCTGATTATGTAACGAAAACCATACGCTAAATAAAATAAAATAATATTTCTAGCGAATTATAAGGTACTGACGCAAAAATACAGATAAAATGAGACGAATTGACTGGATCATTTTACAACTGGTCTAGGTACTATTAATTGACTAATACACTGAAAACAAATAGTCATGAAAAGTCTAAATCTGTTGGTTGAAGTTGAGACTACCCCATGTTCCTTATAGGAATTGAAAGGGAATTTTATTGAAGTTGGTTATCAATTATTGTATTATTTTAATAACAATCAATCGCATTGTATTATGGTGGTAGAACCACACCAATAGCATTAGACCTTAGCATAAGTATTCCCATATGTACACTAACACCAACTCAACACATAATTCACTTAGTCATAAGCAGTGTCTGGATTTATACAGCGGAAAAGCAAGATCAATTACATTAAACCGGCTAAAGAGTAAACAGTGCGTTTTGTGTTTAGTGAGTAGACATTTACAGAGGTTAGATTGACTCTGCTAAAGTGACATGTAAAAGACAGGCAAACACCTGTTACCACAATATGATTGTTTCTAGTTTTGTGATTAGCAAAAGACCGTATTCAAAACATGCTGACGGATTTGTTATTACCAAGTTACTAACCAAAAACTATCCTACAAAATAATCACTACGTTCCGTTCAATCGTTCTCTATATCCATTTCATATTTAGCAAAAACTAAATGGAAGATTTTGTTTGTGGTAAAAATGATTTTTATCCTCAATCTCATGTTAAATGTACACTTTACTAGTAGAACATTCTCGAAGCACGGTCATATGGATGCCTAAATGTACTGACAACTTATTCCAAAAGGTATAAAAGATTTCTTTTTATAGTATATCAATTCCAAGAGAAAAATAAAAAATTAAAAACTAGAAATGTAAAAAACAAAAATTTTTAAATTTCGAATTTAGGCCTTCCACCTGACCGTGCTTCGGGAATGTTCTACCTCTTTCTTATTATATCAAGCCCCAACCTGTCTTATATGGGAATCCGATTTTAAAGCATATAAATTAAATTTTTGATAATCTAAAATGTGAAAATATTAGTATTAAACTATGTTTTTGAATAATTATTAAAAGACTTATATATTCGTTTGATTAAAATACTTTTATTTGATTCAAATTACAATTAATGGGTGATGTAATTATGTAATTGATAAATTGTACACTTAAGGTTCACAAATGAATCAACTCTTTACGTCAAATGTGATGGGATAACACTGTTTCCTTCCTTCCTTCCTCAAATACAATATCATTGATCAATTCACCAAAAAACTAATAATCGTCGTCATGAATTCTTATCCTCAAATGTTATAATTGAAACCTATCAAAATAGCTAAGTATATATAAATTCGCAACTGGTTTTACTTCAGCATAGCCTCTATTTCATAATCAGTAGTTTGATTGATTTCGGTAGAGCAGATTAACAATAATATAACGATAAATTGTGAGAGAGACAGAGATACAATGGATATTTCTTCGTCTATAAGAGTTAAATGTCATTTGATAAACTTTTTTTTTCTTTTTTATACAATCTGGCAACTTTGAATAACTGTATCTTTTTCTGTGTAATTACATACGCTTGATGAGATTTCTCGATTACAATTACCCGACATTCCGAACAATTGTGTATCTTTGATAAATGATCTGCAAGTTTTAAATACCTACAAAATGGCGTTTGTGATCATTGACAATTAAATAAAATTTGAACAAATCGACTTTGGCTACTAGATCATTTGTGATTGTGTTGGGGGAGATAACAATTGAGCGATCTTTCTATACAATAGCATTGCTTTTTCGGTTAAATTAGACAAAAATCTCAATATAGGTACGTTCTAAACACTCCAATAAACTATTTTGGCACTTTTCAATTTCAATTGGTGAACAAAATCAGGGGGATGCACAATGGTTTTAAATTAAAAAGGCACCTTTTAGGACAAATTGGAGTGGATCGGTTTCTTTGGAATATTATGGAATGAATACAGTTTTATATTCGCTTTTTATCTAACTCTGAATGGCTTGATGTGGACCCAAAACATGTCGAATTCGGATAAATGTACGATTTCTATGACTGGAAAATACGATCTCTACACCACAGTTTGGTTAATTCGTGTCAAAACTATTCGCACTAACGGGTTTACAACTAATGATTAATATTCCAGGTCGAGATCCTTATCGACAACAGCCTTTAATAACACCGAAAAAATCGGATTTTAAACGTCTTCTAAAACAGTCCGTTTTGATTCGAGTTGATTAAGTAGGCTGTGCGCGATCAAGTCGACTGCTAATTTCGAATGTGTTTTGTTAATTTCATTGACTGTAAACAACTACAAAATACAATCCAATGTACAAAACAAGGGCTGACACAGAACCAAGGAGAACTTAAATAAAACGACGATCATTATCTAAAAATACACACACGAAAAAAAAGTGAAACAAAAAACATTGATAAAGTCTGTTTATTAAAATATATTTAACAAAAAAAGTTCTATATAAAAAACAAAAATTTATGAAAAACAATACGATCATTCTACATGGAGTTTTACAAAGTCGGGTTTGATTTATATCATCTTTTATAATACATCATCAATAATACACAACAAGTCAATATATTATCTAAACTCTAATTTTCAATGTTTTCTTTTTTGGGTATAAAAGGTGTGTGTGATCGAATCTGTCAACATGTCAAAAATCGGGTTGCGGCCATTTTATGTGATCGCGGATGACACATCAAACATTGAAAACAAATTTTTTTCTGATCCAATGAAACGCTTACGAGCTATGTTCCTTACATTAATATTACATTTTGGAATATAATTCCCAATTCCGAGATCGTGAATTGGACGCAATCTGTTTTTCTGTTTTGCAGTAACTCTCTTAACTAATCATAGTTTTTTTTCATTTATCATTTTCTGTATATTTTTATGTGTATAATATTAAAATTAAGTATTGTATATAGTAAACATTGATATTTCATGGTCCACCAATTGAATATTTGCTTCGGTAGTCCCGTTCAGACTACTTTGATTTAAAATGCGATTTTTCACATGGCTTTTGTTTTTTTTTCCTTCTTCACAGAACGTGCAAATTTTCGCAACTTTTTGATTTGGAGTCCCGCGCCCAGACCCTGCCCAAAAGTCCTTTCACTTTCAGACTGGCCGATGTCCTGCTGCCTCGGTATTTGCGAGGACTGCTCTGGGCACTTCCCGTTTGGTTCGTGGACTCGCTCTGGAAGAGCATTGCCGGAGTCATTGGTCCGATCGGCGAGCTGGGATTTGTGCCTCCATTCCCTCCAGTCAAACAGGCGGTCGCTGCCACTCCCAACGGCGAACAGGCTCTTCGCTTCGACTTTCGGTAGGAACGTTTTCTGAATAAATCCCTGGAAAATAAAATATTACTTTTTAGTAAAATCTCTAATTTGAAATAAAATTGAAATCATAATAAGGAAGTGATTTTAATATAAAACAGTGTTCATTATAATAAATAGATTATTACGTCATTTAAAAAAAATTAAATCAGTTTTTTTTTAAATTGGTAGTCGAGGGTGAAAAATCGATACGAATGCGAGTTTTAATTTTTTTCGCTCATTAAGAGTTTAATTTAAAACTGAAGAAATAACTACTGAATGCAATATATTTTAAATTTTTCAACTTAAAGCTTGTTAATAATTTAAAAAATTAAACAAAAATTACTAGACAAACACATATTTCGACAAAATTAATAAATAAGGCATAAACAAACAAAAATATTTCCATTTAATTTGTATTCTTCTGATGACCTTTTGGAAGCTTTTGTCAAGTGAATGGTAAATAATTTATGATCCTCAGATATTTAAAAAAAATCGTTTTTAATATATGCCAAATCCCAAAATTAATTGATTTTATTATTCGTTTCCATTCGTTTAAAGGCCAAAATATGAAGAATTTCAGATTTTATTAATCTGGGGTCACAGTAATTCACTATTTAAATATATTAAAAATTAAGTACGATGCCATATCTAAAAAGCAATATTAGCTATTAAAATTGCGTGTTGAATATTTATGTTTAAATTACATGATCAATTTGATTAAATATCAATTATAATTAAATTAATTTATCAAACTTTAAAATTTATACTCCGTACAATAGTTTAATTTTGAATATGTTTCTACACTATGATTTTAAAAAATAAACTTTTTTTAAAAATAGTTAGAATGGAATATACGTTAAATAACCTTAAATGTTTCGATTAAGAAATATTTACAGTGCTTTAATGTTATTATATTAAAGTACTGTAAATATTTCTGACTTTAATAAAGTAATAAAATAATTAGGTAATGAAATACTTTGCCAGTCTATATCAAAGTATGACTGAAATATCATTGTTTCATCTAACGGAATTCCAAACAATTGATTATTTTCACTGGTCCAATTTAAAATAACTGAAATCTTTAAGCTATCAAACTAAACGATTAAATCTTAATGCATGTTATAAAGTTGTAATGTATTGTGATTTATTCAAATTAATTTCAGTTTTCTTCAAGTGGTTCTTGTTAATGTAGTCAGTTACGCCACATATAACAGCATAAACAATTCCCTTCTCAGAATTCAATCCACCAAATGCTTTAAACTTGGCAATTAAATTATAAACAGTTAACTCGGTGCTAATAAAAACTTTGACAAGTAACTTTTTAATTCTGCCAAATATTATGAAACATAATCCTGGTTCAGTTCAGACGGGAAAAAAACATCCCATATAATGCTGGTCACGTAACGGGTTTTGCACGGAAAATTATTCTTTATTCATTCCTCCAGAGCATTCAAAAACACTAATTGCAATTATAAACTTGCAATTATTGTTTGCGATTTCTGGTTCTTGATTTCATAAATAACAAATTAAAATGGTTTTTGTTTGCGAATCACACGTCCGAAAGAAATTTAATCTCATATTATTTATCTGTATTTGAATTTACTGCTCCCATAAATAAATTCGTATAAAAATTGCAGAAAAGTTCAAATTTCAAAATAAGTTACTATAAATAAAGTAATGTAACTAAAATAATAATTTATGCAACAACACGTTATGAAATATTTTGCCAGACGAATGAAAAGGTTGCCGACTGAGTGCAATAAATGCGATAATGGAATGGGAACAGCAAAGCAAACTCGCATTTTGGCTCGTATTTCATACTCGTTTTCTCATTAAAATCCAAAAATTTTACACCCTTGCCTTATAGTTATTTACTATATAACTAGTTCGAGGCATTATTAAACACATAATAATAATAATTACACCAAAATTAAAAAAAAAAACATTCTTTTTCAACCAAATTTAAGATTTAGTTATCTCCCTCACATTTGTTTCCTTTTCTAATTCCAAGGGAAGATGGAGAAAGCTATATATAGTTTGTATTACTTGCACGTAGGAAATATAACCTTGTTCTTTCAAAAAAGATCACACTTCAATAATAAAAAACATTAGTGCTTTAAAGAATTCTTTAAAGTTCTTGTGCTATAAAATGTCTTTGACAGGACAAATTTTAGTGTCATAATATCAATTTTATGCGACAAAAATGCATAATAGTTATTTGTGCTATAAAGGTGTAAAGACAAATGTATTTTAACGAGTGAAACATTCGAATCGAAGGCGAGTGTTTCATTGTTTCCGAGTTAAAAACAGGACTTTACACCCGAGCAGGACATAACGTTTTTTGCNCCACGCAAAAAGTTGCATTCTACAAGTAGTAGTAGGGTAAACCAACATTGACAGCTTCAGTCATCTTTTAAGTTCATTTTTACTTTTTGTTGATTTTCTGGTCCGATAATAAAATCTGTGAGTTTAATTTTGGAATCAATACTGTATAATTGAGAAAACTGAGTAAAATTTCAATTTAGCCGGACATAAAGAATTTTGCACTCCACTCATGAGCACTGAAATTTTTACAATTTCACATTAAATTTCAATATTTACAAAGAAAATTTAAAAATTGATATGCTTCACAAATGTTTCAAGTGAAATGTTAACTTGTGAAGTTACCGTTAACGGTTGGAATTCCACATAACTACTTGGTCATAAGACAAATGCCTATTTTATTGTGACATGGAACATTTGTTTGCTTTAATTTATGAAAAATAAATTTCCATTTAAATTAATATAAGGCTTTTAATATAATTTACTTACATTACAGTTAAGCAGATTTATCTCTGATATTTACGTAATGTGCCAAAAACCGAACAAAAATAGCCAAATTATATGCGGATGGCTGTTGAAACGGTAAATATTAAAATTTTGAAACAGGAAACGTTATTTAATTTGCAACCTAATCATGGTCGTATGGTATAGACGAGACCAATATTTTGTGTAGTTTAAAGGCAACAATGGCGACCAAATGTTTTTCTACCCGACCTTACTATAATTCTTGTAAAAATATTATTAAAGACGTTTAGCAAAGGGTTTTGAAGGGTTCGTCAATGGGAATTGGTTTAGAGAAGGTAGTATGGTATACAAATTTATATTTTAATTCTAAATAAATAAAACTTTATACAACGATAAATTAAAATCTAATTGAATTTACCTCGACTTTTCTGGATTCTCCAGCTTGAGCCTGATTTGGGAGAGGAGTCCGACGAGCAGTTCATCGACGTTGTGGTTGATGCCGACGGAAGTTTCGATAAATTTGCAATCGTAAGCCGTTGCCATCGCCTTCCCCTCTGCAAATAGAACAAACAAAAGGAAATGGTTGTATGAAATTAAAAGTATTTGCAAACTGTTGGACCGCACAATAATTAGCCCTATTGTTGGCTTTTAATCAACTGAGAAGTCAACATTCAAATGGACCGCAAAGCAGCCCAGACAAATTCGAAATTTGTCGGCACTTTTGGGTCAGCTAAAGAGCTGATTCCGGTTAAGTAAAGCACCCCGAAGCCCTCTCCATGGAAAGCCAATTATCAGATAGGGGTTTGTAGGAAAATTTTCGGTGGATAAACAAAAAGCTGTTCAGCTTTTAGCATCAATCATTTACAGTCTGAATAACAAGACTGCCATTAAGTTAATTTAAGCATTAATTTATCTTTAGAACGAATATATGCATTCAATTTTTTAAAATATGAAGAAAATGTTGTTATTTATTTGAGTTCTAATATATTAGATACTTTTTCAAAAAAATATTCTAAAAATATTATTATAAGTACAATGAAAACCATATTTTTCAAATGAAACTCAATACTGGTAATTAAAAAATTAAATAGAGTTTTTGCAACTCCCTAGAAATAAAAAAGAGGTTTTACAAAACAGATAAATAAAAGAACGTTCTCTTCCCTTCATGAGATAAAAAAAGATCGATAAACAGTAATTTGAGTGTTATGTCAGCTGTTCTCAATAAGAAAACGTTGTCTAAAATCCTAGAACGAGTGTTTTTCATTGATTTCTTAAAAATTATATTTAAAATGCATTAAAATTTGATTATAAAAACTTTTAACAATTCTTAACATGATCACATTCCAGACAAAAAATTATCATTTTAACATAAAATATATCTAATATGATTGATATTGTCATAAATTTGTTTGTATTTTATGATTTTTTTTCACTAACCACAAAATTTTCAGTAGTGGGAAAGATTCACATTACGTAACTCAACCTAATAAAAAAAATTATTCGACTAGTGTTTGTAAAAACTGAATTAAAGTACTCGTACAAGAATTGAGAATTTTATTTAACATATTTGGTAATGAAAAAAATTAAATTAATTAAAATTTAAAACAATTACGCATTTATGTATATATGTATTAATTAGGTTGAAGTGTTATAAGTTTTAATTTTTTTATCCTTATTCATCACGATCTTAGGCAACAGACTGTACTTTCAATAATATATGTGGTGGAGGAACCTGGTAACTTTTGCTCTACACTTTTGTTTGCGTACGGAATTGAATTTTCTCGACAATTTTCTCAATTAAAACTCAGTTTCACGGTTCAGCTCTGTGTATGAATGTATGTTTATTGGATAGTTCATTTCATGTCGGCTGCTCATTTGTCGGGCTTTGGCAAATGGCAATGAAACGGGTTTCGGTTGTCGGAAATTTCTCGAAAATCGCCCTTTCACTCAACCCGAAATGGAGTTTTAAGCACGGGACTGCGGTCACAGCCAACATGAAACTAATTTCCTGTATCCTGCCAATTTTTCTGTTGACAAAATGGTGCTTTTGGCACTTTGTAATTAGAAATATTAATTATTTTGTGCGGAAAATTAATGAAACTTCCAATGACATGCTCGTCTTTTCGCACAGTTTATTCAACGGAATTGACGCAAAGTTAGGTAATTGGATTAGGTGTTTGCTTTTTGACAAATAATTATGTGTATTAAGAAAAAGTTTACCATAAGAACTCTGTTTAAATAAAAACAAGATCGATTTGAAATGAGATGACGATTTAAATTGCAAAGTTGGCAATTTTCAGAATAAATTTGGATGACTTTTAAATCGAAATTGCAATTCAATATGAATTTGCGTTTTGTTAATAACATTTCGCATTTGATTTGCTACAAATGGAATTGGGTTGGATTTTTTATTATTATTCACATTTGAATAATAAATTGAGCTCGTTCCATATTCAAAATTAATGGTTTATTTCTTTCAACAAACGTCAAAATCATTCGGAATTAATGACTGAAATATTAGTTTTGGATTCGCAAATATGAATATAATTTGAATTTGAATAATCATTTTAATTTTAAATAAATAAATTAATATTCATATAAACTTTATAACATAAACCTTAAATTCCTGAGGAGCCTTTTGGCACAGTTTAATAACTATTTTAATTATTGTTCACAAAATATAGCTAAGTAAAAGATATTTATTGTAACGTTTAAGAATAAAATTTTTGGAAAACAACCCTTTTTTATAAATAATTAAACATTAGAGCTATTCTGTAAGGGTGTAAAATCATATTCACATTACGAAAATCAAATCAATGTAAAAAGGTTAGCTTTTCGGTTCAAAATAAAACTTTTGATTAAACCCACGAACAGAAAACCATTATAATATTGAAGTTCAGAAGATATTAATTAATTATAAGATAGAAATTAATCCAAAACTAAAATTAAATATTGTAACAGTTATATTTCGGCAATTACGTATTATTATTCCTTTTAAGTCGGCATATTTTCATATTAAGAAGTGCTTCTTCCACGAACAACTTTCGTTGGATTTGGCTCGTCTTCGAAGACTCACACGATCGATCGTTGTTTAGTTTTGGGCTCATAACCATAGGATCCATGATTCATCACCTATGACAATCTTGTAAAAGTGTTTTGAAGCACCGTGATAGTATTTTTCCAATATTTCTTTGCACCAATCGACACGAAAATGTTTTTGGGCTAATGTCAAATTGTGCGGGATCTAACGAGAACAAACCTTTTTTACGGTCAGGTTGTCATGCAATATCAAATGTATTTTAGTGGAAGAAATGTCCAAGGATACCTCTATCTCACGGTAAGTTACATGGCGATCTAATATCAGTTCACGCACAACATCAACGTTCTTTGGCACAACGGCCGTTTTTGGACGTCCTTAACAAAATTCGTCCTTGAGCAAAGGACGACTTCGGTTTAATTTATTAAACTAGTATTTTACAGAGCTATAGTAGATTATGTTTCAAAATATCAAACTATTCAATGCAAATTTCAGATTGCATCTGGCAATACTAAGTATTGCCTCGGCCAAAAATATATGAAATGACCTTCGTAGATATAAGTCATCTAAAATCTCCTTATTTAAGAATTTAAGAGTAATATTTTAAATACATAAATTAGATATAACACTATACCCGAATAAAACACGTTTTGGTTTATTTAAAAGTAAAAGTAACAACTCAAAACGTGAACTTGGAATTAAAAATAACTGAATTGTATTCAGATATTAAAGATGAGATATTGTCAACGCCTCTCTGATTGCGTTTGTCAAACTTGAATTTTCATAACTTGATGCGAAAACTTTTTGCCATTTCGCCCACGTGCTAAAGCACTTTAAGTTATTAAAATGCAAAGAATGATAAATAAAAATAATATGAAAAAAGATGGGCCACGTGGAACGAGTTAAGTTACTATTTGAGGCGGGGGACCAATAAAGCGTCACCTGGGCTTTGACCCAGAGGCAAATACATAAATAAGTAAATAAATAAATAATTTCTGGTGTCAACAACGTAATGAAGGGTCAATTGGGAGGCCTCTTTTGGCCGCAAATACGCCAAAAATATCTCATCGCACGATCTTCTCCCCACAATTTTGCTAATTTATGTAAACACCTTCTCATTGTCGCCTCTTTATGAATAATTTTATCTAAAGTTAATTAATTTACTTGTAAAAGTTCACCCTAGAGAGGCGACGTCTATTATAGTATAGGGCTGGTTTTGATTGTGTAGCGATATTTGAATAAAGGGTGAAACATTTAATTGCATTCTGTGTTTATGTCATTTTTATCAATTTGTCTAGTTTTTACCGTTAAGTATAAAAAATTATAGTTTTTATAGTCTTATACATTTATTTTAATATTAAAATTATTTTAAACGCCAATTCAAATTTAATAGATTTGATGTTTATTTCATTATTTTGAATAAAATTCTATTAAAGTTCTTTACATTTTAGTAGAAAATATTTCTCCTGCCCCATAGACGAAGTGGTAACGCTCTCGTCTGCCTCCTCGGAGGCCGTGGGTTCGATCCCTGGGCGGGTAGGATTGACTGGATCCTTTTTAAACCGGTATAGGTGCTATTAATTGACTACTAATACACTGAAAATAAATAGTCATGGAAAGTCTAACACCCGTTGGTTGAGGTTGAGACTACCCCTAGTTCCATACCGGAATGTTGTGGGAAATATTTATTTATTTTAGAAAATATTTCTTCTAGAAAGTCTTTCATAATTGCATATTGTTTAATTATATTCAATACACTCATCGTATAAATTTATTCTTTACTTCATATGGATATGGTAGGGTGCAGAGCCCGTACGGGTATTATTGCCCTTATTCACATATAAATATATGAATAAGATCATTGTTACGATATACGAGAACGCATCATTGGGTGTATGAAGGACAACCATACGTACCTCCTCGTATACCGCCCTAGCTCTCCCTTCCTATCGCAATTGCTGGCATTAACTATTTTGTTGCTGTTGATTCAGTTTTTTAATATATTAATGAATGATTCATTTAAATCATTTTGAAGAATATTATGATGGGATAGAAAAAAATGTTTATTAGACCCGCTATTGAGCACCACACACTAGGGCAGTTCGGGTTTGCGCACTTTGTGTTAGTTATATTTACAGTTAGTTTGAATTGTTATTAATAATAATAAATAGAAGTTTTCTACTATATGGCATAGGTGATATGATAGGATAGGCTACAGGTGTTAACTGGCCCGCCATTTAGCACCGCACACTAGGGCAGTATAGGTATCAGTGCACTGCAACAGGCCTGATTTTGCCTATCACGAGTACACGACGCAAAAACTCGAAGAAGATCAAAACCCTCATAAAAAACTTAAGATTCTGAGCCATAAAACACGATCTTTTTTAAATAAAAAGTAGTGAAAAGCTGAATATAAAAAGACTGGCCATGAATGAAATTGGGCACATGTTTTAGATGAACATATATAACAAAATATAAAATAATATTACATTCGAAAATTGAAAGATTCATTACTTAAACGTGTTTCAATTCAGTTTGTGTTCCTTATTTCATTGAATTACCTCAACTATAATTCATTTTCTCGTCCAATTTGTTAAACCCAATTTATGGCCATTTCTTATTCTTTTATACTATACTTTAAAAATTCATTGCAATTCACCCTGTTGGTTTTGAGACACACGGCCTTTCTGTTAAAAAATTCATATGTGTAATACTCGGGAAGATTAACAGCAACGCAGAACGACAATTTCTCATCTAGATTATGGAAGTTTATGCTGGTCTCGATACTGGGGAGCAAGTAATTTAATTTGGGGGTAGAGGCGCGCAATTCCAAAGTCTGGTTGGAAGATAATAATGGCAGTGTGTTTTGGGACAATTTATTGTAATATTCACGAGAATATTAATTTGGAATTATTGCCATAACCTACTTGTTGAGAGACAATGCGAAGGCTCGAAAAGGGGAAAGGGATGAGAAAGAGTCAAAAACCGTTTTATTAAAAATTGATGATGATAATGAAATGAGCTTTTTTATATTTAGATTGCAAAAAATTCATTAAAATGGGTCCATTTGATAGAGGCAAAGACACAGAATCTTATTCGCAATTACAATGGGAAAATTCCTTAATTTTATTGGAAAATATTTACATAGTATAATGCGTTGGAAGGGAGAGAGGAGGATGAGGATGAGGAGACGTGTTCTGGGTCGCTTGGCAATTTCATAATTCCGCTCTCTGCGTCTTCAAAGCGTTCGCTCCTAATTAAACGACAAGGTTCAAAAACCATTGTTTATATTTGAATCATGCGGAATTCTACTCTGAATTAATTAATTATTATTAATTAGTTATTAGAACCATTTCTATTATAATTCGACTCAGTTTTACGCTGTTTAAATTATTTGCCGTGTCTGCGAATTTTAACAAACTGGAGATTTATCCAAATTAACAGCAAAGTTCAGTCTGTTTATGTAGAGTTCAATAGAATTCAATTAATTTATCTAGTATGAAAAGCACAAGTATCATAATATTTACTTTATATTAATGGTATCTAAAGCAACAAAGTAAATACAATTTGTTTGCCTTATGATTTAGATTAATGTTTAGAGAATTTTTAATCTTTAAAATATCACTGCAAAAGACAAATATGATTATGTTTTTTATTGTTTAATTTCGTGGAATGAAATTAAACATTGGTTTTTAAATATTTAAGTAGAGTTTAAAGCGACCGAAATAATAGCACTAAAGGAAGGATTCTATGGTACGGTGGAATGCTGATGCTATTGTCGTTTAGTACTTTCCAAAGTTTTTTTTTACTAAGTCTGGCTTAGGAAAAAGTTTTTTACATTTGTCTATAGATTTCCTTTTGTTGGGGTCGAACTACTCCATAGGCCAGCCCAATATCAATCAGATACATTTTCAACCATAAAGTATAACACAATCTTTAAATCGTCTGACCGCAAGACGCTTGTATTTATTTTCAGTAGTTTCTGTGACATGACGGCTTTAACAATCCTAAATGGATGCTTTTTGCTATCTCGGATTAGGCATTAAGCCTATAGTGGCATATGACAGGCTTCTGTCTATGTTTTTTTTTTTATCTTAAATTTGTTATTTTATTATATTGAAAACCATATGGCTGTGAAAATCATTGATTTCAAATACATCCAAAATAAGATTCCTTAAAAATGTTTCTTGTCATTAAAAGCCTTTTTGTTTCTCTGTGCTTTTAAAAGACCCTCATTACTATATTCTCTTAGAAATTTATTTCATTTAAACGTAAACTTATCAAACTAACAACAAATTTAAATAATAATAATATTTAGCTCAAATAATTATCTTACATCTGTTCAGTTAGTGATCAAAAATATTTCAGTGCTATATTATTTCTCGCTTCATTTCCGATTTCACTCTCAATATTGACATTTTACAAGAATGTTGTAATCATTATGAAGTAATTTCACTTTTATAGTATAACAACTTTTAAAATTTTAAGCTATGTTAATGTTTAAATAAGATAAATTGTAAGTTCACTTAATTTGCTCGCTACTGTATGTTCTACTAAAGACCCTTTAATGAAAACTTTTCATGAGAAATTGCGACTATAAGTGATAAGTGAGACATTATTACACAATTGGGTACAGGATAATGGCAATTGTTTTAAAGAATGCCCATGTGTTTAATGCTTATCGGAAATTTTTACTAGACTTCATGCATTTTTAATTATATTAACACAAAATTCTTCAAAATTTTTGTACAAATTTTTTCTGAAGGCGATCCAATAAGTACTTTTAGCACTTGAAATGAATATTTAATTCCCTTAATAAAAAATAATTGTTTAAAGAGTGACATTTGAACTTTACCTTCTGAGGAGACGACTCGACTCCGTGCCAGGTCGGCTTTGTTGGCGACGAGGATGACGGCCCTCTGGACGATGTTTTCGGAAGTCCAGAGTCCCTGGAGGACGCGTTCGGCGAGACTGAAGCTGTCCCGGTCCGCGGAGGAGTAAATCACACAGTAGCCATGGGGATCATAAGAGGACAAACAGTTCTCGGGCTGGCAATAAATGGCACAAAAAAGGAATTGAATTTATTACAGCATTTCAAAAAGGAAAAGAACAAGAGAAGGAGATTAATGAAACTAGCAAAAGTCAAGTGGTGCTATTGATTCCTTTGGGAGGGACAACCGAAAAAGAAGAGAAGAGATTTGAAGGGAGGGGAATATAGAAACACTTACCGACATTTCTGCTGTGGAATGGTCAATGAAAATCAGTTCTGACTCCTCGCCACTTAGCAGCACTGAGACCGCCTTCTCGCCCGACTCGTCATCTGAAAGTTGAGCAAAAGTCGTCCTCGTCAATTGCCATTAATTTGGATTTTAATTTCAAAGGGGTCGCCCATTAAACCCCAAAGTTTATTTAATAAGAAACGAACCACAAACCGGGAAAAGCGGAAGTCTTGGGGAATGGAATCCGCTACAATAGATTATCCCAATTGGGGATAATTTATGGAAAATTGGGAGAAAGGAAATTCATAGAATAGAAAATTTTAATTAAACTCATCATAATATGCTTTATAAAATTATCAGTATTTAAAAAAGGAATTTAAAGTGTTTGTCAAATCATTTGCTTAACTTAATAACCCTACACCTTTGGATGAGTTACGGAACAATTTTTTATGATCAAATCAGGTAACCTATGAGTACATGTTCCCGATCTGTTAAATCTAAAGTGGTAAGAAAGTGATACGTTAAGTTAATTTGTTTAATTACAATTTATCTTTACGGTGTGTTTAAAGACAAAGAATATCAATTATTCGATTTTCTAGTGGACCATAATAATATTTGAGTTTTAATAAAAATTGATTGGCCAAAGATAAAGCAGGACATCATACTCCGGAATCCGAGACAGACAGTGAATTAGAACTTTGACAATCATGTTTTTATAGTTCCGACTCGTCAACGCTAATCTAAAGCCACCCTAAAATTTGCATTAATAGTAAATTTAAATTTTTTTATAAATTTTCGTCAAGTCACAAAACAAGTCAACTACCGTAAAGACTTTATTTAGCAGCGCTACACACCAAAGCCCTGTACGTTATTTTGTTTATTTCGTAATCAACCCCACTAGTTAATTTATTTTTTTATGTGTTTTTACCCAGTGTGAATCCGTAGACAACCTAGGAAACTCGCGCCCAAAGTATCTTCCCCCAAAAAGGGCGGTAGTCCTTATGGTAGTCCAGATTACGGATCTCAAAGATCTCCACCTTCCAGCGTATTCCAGTAAAGAGAATTGATACGGTCTGGATCCGATTTGTAAGCGAAGACTTAATACACGTTTTAGTATTTGATTTCAAAAATCATTTTTTAAAATTAAAATACATAAAGTGATTTAAAATTATATTGAATTACAAATGCAAGGAATTTAGTTTTAAGAAGAATATTATATTCAAAGTTTATTTTCAAATTTGCATATAAATAAGATGTTATTGATTTAATGTATATATACACGTATTCTTAAATTATTTAAAGAATAATTTAGATACATTTTGCAAAGAAAATTAAAAAAATTAAAGCAAAGGATAATTTATCGATCTTAAAAACTAGTAAAAAAATTGTAATGTTTTATTTTTATTTATCGGGTTTGGAAATAGATTGGTTTAAAATTGACTCATAAAACAAAATATTCGTAACAAAATTTGGTCAATTACTTAATGGAATTCCTTTCGAAGAAATTTCTTCTAATAGGAAATTCTTTCAAAATATTCTTCCGTTCAATACTTGAAACCGTTAATTTTTAGAGTTTTTCATTGGGAATTTAATCCCCAAATTCCATTCCAAATTTCCAATAAAACGCCTAATTAATTGCCTGACCCTGGACGTGATCCTCCAGTTTAATCTGAATTATTGGCTATCGCAAAAATTCTGCGCAAAAATTTAGTGGATTTCTTTCAACACGAAATAAACACCCAATTTATGCTCTTCCCTTTTAATTTAATTTACAAATTTCTCTCGCCCTTGGTGTGGATTTCAATCACCAATTTCTTTTTATTAGCCTCATAAAAATTAAATAATGGCCGCTATTAAAACTCAACATCTTAATTTCGATTAATTTAGGTATGAATTATTATTTGATTAACCTTGAAATGAGCGCAAATATTTATCGAATAAACATCTGTTTACCACCCCTCAAAATAAATATCGATGAAATGCATTTTCACAATTAACCTTAACCTAAAACTTGGATTTTATTGCCAATAATTACAATTTATTTTAAGATATCGCAGTAATGTCATCACCACAATAATAGCGTTAATTTCTTTTTAATTTATTTATTTCGTAATGTCTATTTTCGGATCCGATTCAGACTTTTATTATTCATTTGAAACTTCATAATTAAATAAATGATGGTTTTTTTTGTATTTTATTGCGAAAAACATGGTTGTTAAAATATATTTAATAGAAACTCTTTTTAAATATTTATCCTTATATTATATATATTGTTATAAAATATTATCTTTGCATGATTTTGAATTAGTGTTTAATGGTCCCATACAATTCATATAAGTAAGAAATTTAAATCTTAATTTATTTTTAGAAAAATGTTTCATCCTTTTATATTATAAATTTAAAAATGTAAAAGTGGTAACCAATATATAGACTACATCTTTTTGTATTGCAAACGCAAAAAGGCAACACAATTTGAAAGCTACCCTTTCTGCAATTTCTGTCTTTGGAATTAGGAGAGTGGTCCGAGCTGGACATCACTTTTAAAATCCATCGCACCGAATTTCTCCTTCGTTTCTTGATATTTATCCTATGTTAAAAAGTGATTAAATTTAATTTAATCATTTTAGTTGTATAAAATTTGTTCTGTCAAAGTCGTTTTTATAGCACAAGTGCTTTAAAGATCCGTTAAATTACTAGTGTTTTTTCTTTATTATTAAAGTGTGATCTCCATGAAAGAAATTCATCATATTTATATGGTCGTCAGTTTTGTTATACATGATTTAACTGTTATTTTGACGTATGATTTTCAAATAAATATGAATATTTAATCTAACTATCGAAAAAAAAGGAAATGCAAAATATTTCAAATTTTAAATTTAGTTGATCATAGAGATCCGCTAAACTGAAATTTTAAATAAAACTATGACTTTGTTTTTATAAATTTGTATGTTAGTTTATAAAAAAATGAATAAAATTTTGTATAAAATATAGTCGATAAGCATTTTTAAACAAATAAGTCTTATAAAAAGCACTCTATACGCTTGTGACTTTACAGAAACCTAGTGTTTAATATGCTTTATCTTATTGACATAGTTGTATAAATTATTATTAATATGATAATAAGATTAGCAATATCTCAAATAGTCATTTAATAAATGTATTTAATTATATTGAATTTCGTTTCGTTGTAATTTAATGAAAATCATTTAAACTGAAAACTAACTATTATACCGTATAAATTAATATATCTTCCGTAAACTGTCCATTATTAAATTATTTATGTTAAATTTGACAAAAATTGAAATTGAAATCGAAAACTAAAGGTTTTGATTCTAATAGGGTCGTCGTTAAAACTTTGCTGATTATTCTTGGGTTTGAGATTTATTAATATTGAAATAAGGAATATAATGTAAGTACAATAATTTCAAAAATTCGATAAGAGCAATGAGAATTTTTATTTTAGTTTGAATTTTTTAACAATCAAAATAAAACCTTATTTTGGAATACCCTATCAAAGCATTGACATTAAAAAGTAAAAGAAAGAATAAGTACATATTTGTGTTTAACTTTTTATTAATACTATTATTAAAAAGTAAAAAAGATACAATTGACTTTAACCTTTTACAAATGATAATTAGAATATCCAATCAACAAAATTTGACTTGTTGAATTAAACATTGTAAATACACAGTACATTTATATAGATAAATTTTATTTATTACTTTTTTATGTTATTTTATTTCCATGGGGATAAGTTAAAATCCTTTCACAGAATATAATTTGCCTTTACGTTGAGTAAGAAGGCCCAAGGAGCGTCAACAAGCTAGATAATTTATATTTTATTTAATTTACAAATGATCCAAATCAAATACAATCAATATTTTAGTTGTGTCGTTAACAGATTTTGCCACTTTATTAAAATACAGAAATGACAATTAATTACTGAGTCCGACGAAAGTCTTCAATTATTTATATAATTGACATAAATCCAGAATTGCACTTTAAATAATTTCCAATCCAAATTAAACATTAAATAAATAATAAATGGTTAAACTGATAAATCCGAGATAAAACAGAAAATAAATAAATCAAAAGTAAACATTGAAGTAAATTTACATAAATAATTGAATAGGATTGAATTATTGTGAAAGAAAATATTATTTCTTTCCACGAAAAGGGGGTTGAAGGGAGTTGGGTTACGTTTCCTCTTTAGAATTGGGAGTATTAAATTAAAACACTTTCATTAAACGCTGAAAGAACTGGGTTTATTCACTCACCGATACTGGTGTCGTAGGCGTGCAAATACTCGGAAGTCATGAATTGCGACACTAATGAGCTCTTGCCGACGGAGGCGCCTCCCAGCATCAGCACTCGATACGGTCCCGCTCCAGGGTTGGACGTGCTGCTCTCGCGGCTCGACGCCAAACTGCAAGTGGCCGACGTTCGTGCGGAACCCCCTCCGCCCTGACCACCCCCGCCCACGACAACAATATTCGCAGTCAGGTGCTCCGTGCTGAAATTCACAGAAATCCATTGGAAGATTTATTACCCACGCCACAGATCGGTTCATAAGAGTGGGTCAATTTCATTGTTAATAACTTATAATGTTGATTAGGCTTGATATTGATAAGCTGTATTTACTTAGTTTTGGAACTTGATCTTCTTTACAGTTTTGTTTTAAATTAATTGTGCTTGCAAAAATTTGAAGAATCTATTTTTTTTTATAGTAGGAATATAATAATTTTATGTTGGAATGAGTATTAGAGCCACATTAGGGTGCTATGACTCACAATCATAAAACGAAATTATCTATATTGGTCTTACGACGTAAATTTCCAACCTCCCTACAATAGCCTGTCTTCATCATTCGTCCACTTGTGGATTACTTCCGGATACCATTGTTAATTATATAATAAAATAAATTATATAAAAAAATTTGTAGGGATTGTTTATATTAAGTATGGCTAAACTTTTCGTTGATTTCAGTTAAATGTTTTTTTTTAGGATGAAGTCTACTTAAGAAGTCAATCTAAACAGCCAGAAAAGCCTAGTCGTTCGTTTTAAAACTTACAATGATTCCTAAGAGTCACAAAAAAGCAACAATTTTGTCATTTTTTTATTATTAAAATGGAATCTAACCGAGCCTTTTTAGGAAATGGCTGTAATCTTGAATTATGAATTTTGTTTGATTATTTTGGGAAGAGGACAAACTCTTTTAGTTGAGTACAGGAGTGGAGAATTCGGAGTATGGATATTAATGAAATTTGTTAAATTTAATATAATTAAGTGTATATTACATTGTAATATATTTTTTTTATTTTGTATTTGGGATTATCCGTATCGTCACATTTGACATCACAAGGGCTGGGATTGAGGAGAAAAGGCCTATTAACATTGACAGGAGAGGGTTACATTAAAGAATTTCAATTTTGTTACAATACTTTAGAGGAGATCGTTGATACGCAGATCTTGGTGTCTATTAAAAGCTTTTAGAGAAGCTGTTAGTTTTACAAAACTTGGTGAATTTTTCAGCCAGATGTCGTAATTGCTATGTAGTTACTTTGGATTAATCAGAAATTTTACAACTTTATTCTGTATCGGTTGACATTTATAAACCAAAAAAAATCATTTGAAATTTTGAATTTTATTTTTTAATGTTTAGACTAGAGTGAAATTTAAAAAATATAATTATATTATGACAATTATTTTAATTTTTAAATATAAGAATGTAGTTTTGAAACGTTCTTATTGGACAAACTGTGCTCTAAAGATAAACAAGTTTAATGGCATACCTCGAATTGGAACTGGCCACACTATTATTAGAACGACTTCGACGACTTTTCAGCGAATCGCCTCGGTTGATGACTCCTTTTCCAGTGATTGAGAAGTGTCTCAGTCTGTAGTACTCCTCCTCGACTCCGGTGTTGGGCATTGACGCCACTCTCGACCTCTGCTGCGGCAGGCTGAGCTGATTTGGACGGCCAGATGCCCGGCTACCAGGCGTCTTCACCGACTGAGATCGGTTGTGGTGCGGAGATCCGTACCTGGAATTGGCGTTTATTACTTTTCTCTTTCAATAATTGTTTAAGAAACGATTAAAATTAACTATAAATATTCAGTTCAGTAATTTTATGTCATCGTTACAAATGATTTTGCGAAAAATCAATTATTTGAAAATAGAAAAACTGGTTACTTTCAAATTAATGTCCATCAAAGGCCTCAATAAAAAATATTCCCGACAGTGCTTAATTACGTTATTTCAAAGTTCCAATTAGCACAGTTAAAAAATTTTATTTACTAAATTGCCTCCACTAATAGTCAGTAACTTTTTTTTACTAATTGGTTTTTTAAATTGTGTTTAAAGCCATACCTAAAAGTATTTTATCGATAATGGATTTCACATGTAGTTTGTGATTAAGTACTATATATGGATTCTCTACTGTTAGTCATCGTTCATTTCGGGACAAAAGTCAGGGATAAAATAATATTACTCAAAGAACGTTTAGTGATTTTAATTTAGCAATGATGTTTTCTCTGATTTGGGATATAAATATTTGAGTAATAATAAATAAATTACAGTCCACAACAATATAATTGATTTGCAATAAATTCAATTTAGATAATACCCAGTTGGTGACAGTCGCCACAAATTAAGTCAATACCCTAATATAAATAGCTAATTTAATGATCATTTAATGCATCTTTTAATTAAAAACCGATTGGGGTTTGTCGCCAAAAATAAATCCATTCCATCTATTCTCCCTGATTGGGTTTTAATGATTGGATTGATGCTGTGGGTTTTCTGCTCTCACCACCACCGGAATAACATTATTATAACTTGGATTTAATCGAATGGGCCCGGTCCATTATAATTAATTTAATTATGGGCCCGAAAATAGCAAATAGTGAGTGGCTAAATAAAAGCAACAACCCCTTTCCCATGTAATTAGTAATCAAATTAGATCGAAAATCGAATTTCCCCATCGAATTATCGATTGACCACAAAAGAGTCTATATATTCAACCAGAACATTGTTCGAGTGTGCCAAAATGGAGATATCGGTAATATATATTGTGATAAGGGGTGTCGATGGAGCTTTCAGCCAAAATTAAACGATGGAGGCGACAGGCACCAATGGGATTTCACTCAAGTTTAATCGATTTATTAAGGTGTATTCAATACGGTTAGCATATGGGACTACGGCAGGGGTTCATTTAAACTGGATTACCCATTCTTTGCCCTCCTCGGCTTCCAAACTTTGCCCATTAATAACCGTAATTGTTTTTCCCCTTTTTCTCAGTTTATTCACCTTTTACTCTGTCTTTCTCTCACTCGATTCCGTATGAATCCCCATCCCGGACATCTCCACCATGACATCCCATCCAAGTGGATTTAAAAATAATTTTAGTTTCCTTTCAATTTGTCATGCACTTTAATATTGCAGTGCCATTCTCTCTGTGACGTAAATTATTGGCAATAAAAGAGGTTTCTCTTTCTGTTCACTATTTTGCAATGAAAGAACGTAGAGAAAACCATAGATTCAAAATATATATTATTGCACATATTACATTAAAGATTTATATAATTTGATCATTACAAACACTTTATAATTGGTTTGATTTCAGAACTTGACGAATTTTGAACTTGGAATAATTGGATAAGCTTTCCAAATATAGCATTTAAAAGTTGGTTTCTTGGAATTTGTCAAACTTATTTAAGATATCTAAAACGAATTTTAAAATTATTTTTCTCGTTGAAATACGTTTTATCAGAATAACTTTAGAAACAAATCAAAAAGGTGGGAATTAAAATTAGAAATAAGTTATTTGTCAGTGTTTCATTTGATGAATGAATAATGTTTTAAACTTTACGCAATCATTTAATTACAATAAAGAGGATTAATGATTGATATGCCTACATATGCAAAATTAATTAAGCATAACATTTTTGTGGTTGTTATTGTTAGTAGGGTAATGTTACACCGCGATCTTAGGTCTATTGTCCCTGTCCTGGTGATTAGTCCTGATAAAACGTCTGTCTATATTCTATCTTCGAGTCCAATTGCTTTTATAAAGCATATTAGTCTTTATATTTCTAGAGTAATTAAGACTGCGCCACTAGGACGGGCGCCCGGGTCATTGCCTGGGACCCACATATTTTACATGTGTGGGCTCGGGTGGTTTGTATGAAATTGACTCGAACAATCGTTAATAAAATACGCTTCATAAACGTAAACCGCCTAAAGTCATTCTTATGCGAATTGCCCGGGCCCCGTATAAGTGTAGTGTATAGGGCGTCCGTCTCGGTGTCGATTATTAAAGTTTTCCTAGGTGATTATGTCTCCTGGATGTTATAGCCGGACAGAATATGAGTATATTCTCCAAGGTTTCGGTATCTTGTGTGCAATATCTGTCTATTCCAACTTTATGGAGCCCTAACTGGTGTTCATTGCCTTGTGTCCTGTGAGGAGTCGAGTCACTACATGCAAGTTTTCATATTTGTAAGTTTGATCAAAATTCGGTATAATCCTATGTATATTGTCAATTGAGTTTATATTCTTAAAATTCACACATTAATTTTAAAATAAAATACTTTTATGTTAACAAATTAAAATTATGAATACCTAATAAAGAGACCAATTTACCAAATTTCAAATTACAATTAGATATTTTTAATAAAACAATTGAAATTTAATTACACATCTGATACGATTTTGAAAAAAGTACATATATTTTTTTCTTCTATTTATCAAATATAAGCACAAAGTTGTGTAATAAGTTGCATTTAAAACTAATCATACATAATGAGATTTAATAAAATTATCTTCAATATGTAAATAATTAAAATTGAATTAAAATTGAATTAAAATTGAATTAAAATTACAAGGGTTTAATCAAATTCAAACCTAGAACTTACACAGTTCAATTTGCAAAAAGTAAATAAGCTTAGATACTTAATGAACATAAGTAACTTATGTATATTAATGATTCTTCTCTATAATTTCAAATTGGTTCTCATTAAATTCGAAACAGTTTCTATTTGAATATAGTTATGATCAGACGAGTGACAGAAGAACAGAGAAGAGGTATATATAGATACATGCAGAAAGGAGAGATGCAAAGCTGGGGATGCTGTGCGACACGGAACACGTGTTCGAATTATCTTCATCAAAGGAATATTCTGTGTGGTAGCTGTGAGTTGGCGAATTAACAAGGGCCATTAAACTGTCTGCAGAGGGGTTCGCTCCTGGTCGTATGGCGGAATTATGGCGGCAATAATCGGCTAATTTCCGGTGGCCTAAATCGATTTTACGGCATTAGCTTTGCGGCTGCCTACCGACTTTTACCACCTCCTCCTCTCCACGACTACCAGAGATGCATAGAAAGAGATTTATTCCTGGATCGAATAATGGCCCAAGTGGAAAAAGAAGTGACAGAAGAAAATTGCGCACCACACAAACCCAGAAACTAGAACTAATGCGATTCTATAAAAGTAATATCTAGATTCTGATGGTTATTATGATTATTTGCCACCTTTGCGCTGATTCAAACAAATGCGGGGGAAAATAACAAAATAGAGAAAGAAGGAAATTTGAAACATAAAATGTGTCATCGTGAGTATAGAAATTTGTGACTCACAAATTGATTTTAGCACGCGATTTATAAATTTCTGCGCCATGTTAATGTTTGTCGCCAAATAATTCAAGGGTTGCTCCTGGTTGACTAATTGCGAATGAGACATCAAATAGATTTATAGCAACCACCCACATTAATCATTCTCCCCTGGGACTACAAGAACAGAGAGAGAGACAGAGTAGAATGACTGGAAATGTAACTATTCTGAAGCCTGCATTTAATATTTCCTGGGATTATTTTAATGTAATATAAAATTAGCTTAAGCCATAAATCCTTAATGGAATGAAATGCACATTTCCATTTTTTTCTTTTTCCCTCTTCTTCTTTTGTGGATCAATCTTATACAACTTGCAATTTTCATCCATTAATATTAATGAACTACATCCAGTCGTGGAATCAAATTAGCGGTTTATAAACCGCACAAAGGCAAATAAAATGGGACGAAGTAGGGAAAAAATTAATTTCCATTTAAATTCATAAACTGACACTAATTAGGATACGAGTATTGAATTAAATTGAATTTTTAAGTAATTGAATAATTTAAATACCTCATTTCAAAGTCTCGAATCTCCTCGGAGGTGAACTTATTGGTGACGTCCAAAAGCTGTCTCATACTCTCCTCCCTTTGCTGCTTCTTCCTTCGAATCGAGTCCTTTCCCTGTTCCACACTTATAAAATCACCCTCGTGACGTAACAGGAGCGTTTCCACGGAGTTGTCCAAACTTAGGGAAGCCTTGAAATTGAATAACAAAACTTGATTGCCGCATAAACTTTTTACACACTCGTGTTTAATCAGCAATAAAACAAAAACAACACTAAACAGAGTCCACTATAAAAGAAGGCACATGTAATAAAAAGAACAACTTTTTACCTTCAAATTCTCTTTGGCACAATTAAAAAACTTTTTATACAACTTGTTCATGGTCAAGTGTACGAAAATGAGTATAATTTTAACGGATCGTTAATATATCACTGGGTGCGGTTGGTTTGATTGATTTACGATAACAAGAGTGCGAAAATGAGGATTTCTAATAGCTCAACAATAAAACTGATAATTGGATTCAACATGGTGGTGATCCTTACACAGAGAGAACGGATAAAACCAAACGTTTAAACACAGAGTTCAATAAATCACAATTTGGCATTCACTATTTAGATAAACTGAGGATTTTTATGATCATCGTGTGTTTAGGGGCAACTAGAATAGCATTTGGATCAAGATCACACTAAAAAACTGTTGAAGTATGATGAAGATCAGTGTAAACAGAATGGGGATCGATTTAACCAAAAACAATAACACACGCATTTATATACGATCGCGATCTTTTCGGGATTTTTTGTTTTTTAAAGTGACACGTACTTGTTGCACGACGATTGTGGCTCGCGGCTGTGTACAGACTGGTGCCTCCATCGGGTTGGGCGTCACATTTATAGAGCCGGCTTGTTGTGCGTTCTTTTGGCCCGCGTCCAATTTACCATCACTCTCATCGTTTTCCGCCGAACTGCAACTGCTCGTCGCTGCCGCCGCCGGTTGATCGTCGTGCGAGGATCGCTCTGTGGAGAAGAAGTCGACCCGGAGATCGGGCAGGGGCGGCGTGATCCGGACCACGGTGTTCGTTGGACTCATTTGGCACTTGTCTACCAGCGTCGGAGACAATGCCTTTGGACAGTGCTTGGAATAATGGGCG
>JXOV01001452.1:26091-38113 GCA_001014945.1 Clogmia albipunctata
ATGGGCGTTCAGCTTATTGTGACTCTTACTGTTTGGCGGAATCTGATCAAACTTGGTGGCGATCTGGTCAAACTTGAGAACCATGGGTGAATCACTATTTTCGTTGTTGTTACAGTTTGATTTCGGTGAAAAGGCATCGGTTTTTCGATTTTGGTACTTGGATCGCTTCAAATTCGGTGATCGTCGCTCCTTCTCCTTGCTGATCTTCTGCTCCTGTTGCGAGAGGAAGGTGTACTGGCTGAAAATGTCGTCCCTCTTGTTAGAGCCACTGTGATAGTGGTCTATTAGTTCGTTCGACTCGTAGAAGTAGGGGGATTTTCTGTAGGAGGATTTTGAGGGGGATTGGAAAATGGCAGCCTTCTCATAGATGGGACTATCGGGATCGGTGTCTAACTCATAAGTGAATTTCGTCTCTTCCTCCACGGCAAAGCACTCCCTTTGAATTCGTTCATAATCCAAAGCTTCTCGATCGAACGGAAACATTGTACTATCATTGGTGACCTTAAACCTCTCTTTATTATTTCCATGGCCAGAGGAGACGATCGGAGCGGAGTGGATGCGTTTCTTTGAGTTGGTTTTCTCCCGTAGACCGATTCGTGGCGATGTCTCCCACTGTTCAGTCCCCTTTCCACTTGATTTATTCGGACTGTACCTCGGACTACAATCCTTGGCGAATTTGTTCTCCTTATCCTGGTCCCCCTTGTCCAGGTCCAGACGTGATGATATCATGGTGACCGTATTTACGGAAACGGACGACGGTGATGAAGACGAGGATGAGGACGATTCGACAAACTTTGTTGTGGCATATTTCCGATTTTCGTGATGATTCTCGAAGGTGAACTTGGACTGGGTTTTCTCATAAGCACGAACACTACGCGGTGAATTGGGCGGATCGAAGGGGAACCGGCTCTGGGCAGTGATGGCGGGCGCGGTGCGAGGCTGATGGTGGTTCATTCGCCCCTCTAAAGCACTGATCTCAATCAGGTCGTCGTCCTCGCTAATCGAAGACGAGGGCTGCTGCTGCAAGTGCTGGCTGCTCCGCTTCTGGTACCGGACTGTCGGTTCGGAGATCAACTGCTCCTGGTCGCTGTCCTTGGCGGCGGCGATCAAGTGCTGCTTGGGGCTGAGCAGGGAGCTGATAGAGTGCGAAGGCTCGTCGAGGGAACTAAGGAGGGGCTCGGACTGGCCAGAGTTCTCGCCCAGGTCCAAGGAATCACAGGTTTCTGTATCAGTGTTCGAGGTGACGTTCGTTATCAGCGTCGACGCGGACTCGGTGCTCGTGTTGATTGTCGCCTCCGAATTGGACGCCGTCGACGAACCCATCACAATCACCTGTGAATTTTAAGAGGATTTATGGGTTATTTTTAGAATAATTGATATAAAAAATGGTTAAAGGGTATTTTTGGAATGTTTGATAATTAATTGAAAGAACCTTTTAAGAGTATTATAAATTTAATTTTTTATATGTTTTTTACGACTTTCACGGCTCAAAAATCGTAATACGATCTTTGAAATTAATATTCTTTTATTCCCAATTATGTGGATTGAAAGTTGTAAATTAGAGTGATTAATGTTTTATCATAAAAAATATATATATTAAAACATCATCTGTTATCTTATTCAGTATTAATATTTATTTTATACAATTCTATTGAAAAATGTTTACATTTTAGTAGCCAATGCTTCCTCTAGAAATTGCTTTATAATTGTACAGTGTTGAATAAAGTATAATTCAATACCCGCAGACAATTACAAATTATGTTAATACACAAAGTTAGTATCTTGTACCAAAATTCAACAACTAAAAATTAGAATTTTTGAACTTAGTAACCTAGAAGGAATATATATTTTGACGTTTTTTATGTCTCTATAATAAAGTAGGCCATGATTTATTAATCAATTTAAATTTTTTTATATTAAATGCCAAAAAGTAATGTTCGTCTTAAATGTTGATTATGGCTTTTAAATGTGATTTAAATAATGAGTGCTAATAATATTTCCCACAACATTCCGGTAGAGAAATGGGGGTAGTCTCAACCCCAACCATCGGGTGTTAGACTTTCCATGACTATTTATTTTCAGTGTATTATTAATCAATTAATAGCACCAAGACCGGTTTTAAATGGATCCAGTCAAACGCCTTTTTTTCGTTATGAATGTTATTTTGTAATGGTATTGATAAACACAAATGGGGAAACTTAAAACGCGCTGAAAAATGTCCGCCCGGGATTTGATCCCACGACCTCGAGGAGTCAAGGGTACCAACCACTAGACCACACAATCGGTGCTACCACAGGAATATCATTGATACAGTGCTTGATGCTCTATTCTCGTGATAACATTGAAATATTGAGACCAAAAGTTCCATTCGCTTGACAAGTACTTCTCTTGATTCTATGTGTTTAGACCTTAATATAGTACTGGGTTGTCTTCTTATTCTTTACTTCATATTGCGCGAAAAAAATAGCTAATAAATATGCGAATTGTATAAAATCTTATAAAAAACTGTTTGGAAAAACATATAATTAAACACTCGTATCTATTAGAAAACTCATTTCATTCGTTTTTGAGAACTCTACTCGATTTTAATTATGGTTTATTTTTCGCACACGTTGTTTAATTAACTATTAAAGTACATACGTACTAGATCCTAACAAGGAAATCTTGTGAAAATATTTTTTATTTTAACTAGGTAAAAACTATAAGGATTTAACTAACAGTAGGAATGTAACATGCTTCTAAGTTAAAATCACGATCATAACGAGTATTTGAATAAGATCCCGTATGTTAAATAATTTATTTTGTTTTATACTAGTCTTTCTGAATTTTAATATAAAAATTGAAAATATCTTTAAATTTAAACAATTTTAATTATATTATATTTTATTTATTTGACAGAACTCATAATTACAATACATATTACAATTAAAAAACAAATCATACGGAGAGCTGTCTACGGCTCGTCGAGTAACTAGATAGTAACAATTTAAGTTACTCTTTATTAAATAATTTACAAATGCGATTGAGACCAGTACAAGGAATTTGTTCAGATATGAAATAAGATTGAGATATTACCTTTTAGTTATTATACCAAGTGCTATTACAATAAGAATTTTTATGTGTATAAGACTTCTATAAAAATTTGATCAGTTTGATGTAACACAAGATACATTTTTATTATAAAGAAAAAACAATTATTAAAGCGAGCGTTATTAAACGGTTTTTAGTTGAAAAATATGAGTATTATAATATAAAAGTTTTGTAATTGACTATTTCCATTATTTTTTTTAAAATCAATTCTAATTGAGAAAATCTAAAAATAACCTTTTAATAATTGTTCGTTAATGATTAATGAGATAAAATATATCTTTCTTAAGATTGTTTGATTGATTAATAGCGCTTTAGCCAATTTCTAAATATATCCGATAATTATCGGAATAATGGATTTGGTTTTGAAATATATCGAATATAGTTCATGCCATGAACGTACATGTATTTCATACGTCAAAGAAATTTCTGGAATGGATTATTATCCGTGATAATATTCCTATCAGGAATTTGAGTGTGAGTTAAAACGTAATACGTTGTGCTAAAATTAAATAATCGTGCATTTAAATGCCGAGTGGATTTTCACACGTGGTCGCCCAATTGCCCACTTAAGTGGAACCAATGACCTGTTGTTTTTAAAATACGCTGTATATTGATATTTATCCAATACTTAACCCAAGAGATATTGATTTGGAAATTAAAAATTAATTTTAAAAAAACTTTTTGAAGAAAATTAGAACAGAATGTATTGTATTCTGGATTAATTTTGTTAAAAAATGAATTCATATTTGCTTTTAATTAAAAACAGCCAATTTTAAGATCAAGTTAAACACTATTTTCAGATTCTAGAACAATTTATCAAAACTAAGAACTATTGAGTATATTGTGACGAACCATCTTCAATGACTTCTTCCTGGCTGTATACATTCCTCGTTGTTTTTCTTCAATCCTCTTCGACTGGGAATATGTCGAATAAGTATTTTTCATTTTTGCATAGCGCAATGAGTGCTGATTAAATTGTTAATCTGAAGTTTATTCTCGGCCGTAAATAAATTAACATCTAATTGTCCGACGCACGTTTAATTGACACGAACACACACACAGAACATTTGACTAAATTGAATAAACTCTATTTCAGAAACCAATTAAATTTTCCGATCGACGTGATCGAGAAAATAGGCGACTGATAACGTATTCCGGTCAAATGTAGAACGATTATGTGCTTATTAATATTAAACAAACTTATATACTATATNACGCACGTTTAATTGACACGAACACACACACAGAACATTTGACTAAATTGAATAAACTCTATTTCAGAAACCAATTAAATTTTCCGATCGACGTGATCGAGAAAATAGGCGACTGATAACGTATTCCGGTCAAATGTAGAACGATTATGTGCTTATTAATATTAAACAAACTTATATACTATATTTAACACAATATAGTGTTTTTTCTTAGTAAATTAACAACAGAAAACGTGTTAAAATCATCATTTTATTTTATATTTTGATTTTTTTTCATTTTAATCAATGTTTATGTTATTACTGTTTCATACCTTCAAGTAAAAGAAACTGATATTTTTACCTCGTCCTATATATATTCAAAAAAATTCATTCAATTTGGTAATTTTTTATGGTTGTGACACTTTAATACTATAGAGCACACACGTCGCAAATTGCCACCAATTTAATGAAATTACATATTGTTGTCATTACCAAATTTATTATTTAATTTGAAAATTTTGTTGTGAGTTGTTGATGCACAATTTGAAAACACCGTTGCGAACGTTTTAATAAGTAATTATCGATTAACTGGTATTTTTTTTCAAAATTACACAAAATGACGTTCAATAGACATGTGAAATCGGTTATTACAGCACGAATTTATCAGGTATTATGACGAGAGCAGCAAGTTAAAATTTATTTTAACACTTGTATTGAAATATATTATTATACAATTAGGGCATTAAAGTGAGTTTGCTTCTTCCTATATATTTTTAAATTAATTAGATGAATTTCATGTTTTTTTTTTACTTTTGTGACACTTTACTTTAAGATCTACTTTATGTAACCCATTCATACTAATAATAAATAGGAATTCTTTAAATTAAAGGTGAGTTTATTGGAGGTCAATCATTCAGTTATAATATTTCATTAACATTTTTTATCACAGAAAATAATGACATGATATTTATAAGAACATTTATGCATTTTGCTTGTCTTAGTTTTTAAAGCACTTGGAATTTTTTTTATTAATTAATTTCACAGTGAAAATGTAAGATTACAAAATATACAAAATTTATACTAAAGCACAAGTGCTATATCTTTCTTATTATAGTATGAACTCCGTGAAAGAAATCCATGAAATTTATATTGATATAATTTTAATTGTGCATGGTTTAACTGTATTAGTGGATAATTTGAGTATTTAGTGAATTGTTTCAATTAAAATAGATCGCTTTAATTAAAATGCATATGTCGGTTTTCTCTTTTAAACAAATGATTTTGTTAGTAAAATCAACTATTTAAACCGAATTTGATATTTCCTATGTACAAGTAAGAAAGATACAGTTTTCTCCATCATTCCGTGGATTGAGGAAACAAAACAGGGACAATTTTCAATTTGAATTCAAGAAAACCAAATTCTTTTTAGAGTTTTGTAGTTTTTTATTTAAAAATACACACAATTTTGGATAATCTCGGTAAAAAAGCGTTACTAAACGCTCGCGCCTTCTTTAAAACACTCGCTTCGCTGGTGAATTTAATATGTCCTATTTAATCGATATAGTTCCATGAATAACTACTAGGTATAGTCGTATAACCAAAATAACCAAAAAATAAAATTATTATTAAACGTCCTTTATTACAACCAATAATATTTTCTAATCTTGTCCAATAAAACCCCAATTGTCCCAGCAGTTAACAGTTTCAGAAACACAAAACTATTTCCTAATCCCCAGTAGGGGTTGAATTTGTAACAATTTATTCCAAATATGTACAAAAATAGTCGTCCTTTGTATTGTGCATTTCATTACAATATGCACGGGGAAATTTGAATATTGGAATGTAATAAAGTTGGTCAATAAAAAGCGGGATGGAAAGTAGCGAATTCTGAAATTGGAAATGTCATTTGCCATTCCAATTTGAGAATTGGAAATGGGAATGAATCGAGGAAAAAACGCGCTCACCTTTGGTACAGTTGGTCCCCTAGTTTTGGAGTTACGGCTCTTGAAGTAGAGGCGACGGAGGGCGGTGGAGGCCGAGGAGCTGGATATCACGGGGTCGGTGTCGGAGCCACTCGAGTTGTTGGGGCTGATTGGTCGCGGCATCGTGATTGCCATTTTCTTTTGCGGAGACGCCTTTATTGCTGCATTGATCGACCCAGGCTGCGGATGGCTGCCTCCAGGTCCACCTCCTGCTCCTCCAGCTGTCGCCTGTGCTGCGGAATTGTGGTGGCCCTCGCCAGACGGCTGCTGTTGCTGGTGATGATGGCTGCTCGATCCCACCGAAAAGGATGTGGTGCTCGTGGTGGTGCTGGTCGACGACACTTGCTGCTGCTGCTGTTGTTGTGTCACCGCCGACACAGTCATTGCACTCTGCCGGGCAGCTATTAGGTGAGAGAGATTCAAATTTTGTCATCAGAATTTAAGTCGTTTATTCGTAATTTTTATAATGGTTAGAATCGTTTATTTAATTTATAAGTTTTTAATAGCATTTAAGTTGTTTTACTTATATTTTAAATTAAAAACAGTTCTAAATTTTCTCCCAACCAACTCATGTATATTTAATACAAGTTTCTAGTTCCCATACAGGAAAACATTGGCAATCGGAGAAAACCAGAATGAATGTCTGTATAATAAATAGTCAGCCACTTGATTTTTTTTACAGAATCTGTATTTGAGAACATTTGTTTTAAAGAAGCGTCTTAAAAGTAATTGAATTTCAAATTTATTTTTTTCCATGTAAATATAAAACAATATTATTATTTCAATCTCGCGTTTGTGTTGGGACTTGTATATTAGTTTGAAGATAATTTTATAGGTATCAATTTAAACAATAAGCCTTTACACCGGGATCTTGAACAAGAATGGTTATAGCTATAACAGTGGCGACGAGGATGGGGTGATAATTATATGTTTGACATATTTGAGATATTTCTTTCCAGCTCCAAGAAAAGGCAAAATAGTTATTTTTTAAAAGTAATTTTTCGAAAAGAACGCACTGTTTATAAGAGACTCATATGTTAAAGTAAAATAGTTTTTCTTTTCCGATTGAGGTAAGTATTGTATTAATATAATAAAGGCAGCCAGAGACTTATTAACAGGAATTGATATAAATGTAGTCTAAGTTCTTATTTTGAATGTGTTTGGTAGAAATATTGAATAAGACCAAATATTTTTTAAAGTACGTGATAACACAGACAATTTAATCAGAACACAACTTTCTACTTTGAACTATTCTTTCATTGTTAGATAAATTGCTTAAATTTTAATACTAAAAATAATTGTTGAATAAAATTGATAGTACAATTTATTCTGTCAAAATTGTTGTTATAACACAAGTGCTTAAAAGAATACATGAAAGCCCTTGTGTTTTTTTTTCTCTTAAAGTGTGACCCCGTGAAAGAAATTGCTTAAATTTATATGGATGTCAGATTCGTTGTTTATGGATTAACTTTACTTGTGTATGATTTAACAATAAAACGGATTATTGCAATTTAAATATAGTATTTTAATTGAAATGCTCATATAAGATTTTTTTTCAAACAAATGTTTTTGATAGTGAAACACTCGTACCTTCTTTAAAACACTCGCCGTTACGCTCGTGGCTTAAAACAACTCTTATGATTAATAATGCTCTTTTCTAATAAACTTTGTTGTATAAATAACTATTATGTGGGGATCATTTTATAAGGAAGAATATTTAAATTTAAATTTTCCAAGTTTCAATTTTATAAGTTCTAGGTTTTTCCTCTTAATATTTTAATTTAAAAAAATATGAAATATATTTCTTTAATTTTTATCTTTTAACCTAATATCATGATTTTGGTGGCGCTTAGTGACAATGACGTCGTGAAAATATAAAAAAGGAAAGGTGAAAAGATGGTAAAATTTATTCACAATGCAGATTCGAAACATTTTCAATAATACCAACACAATAATGCGGGATGAGAATCGTTATTTAGACAAGTGACACGGGAATCTTTGCAGTCTGTTGCACAATTTAACAAGGAGAAGCTCTATTGATAGGTTGCATGTGAATATTTTATTGGATTTCTTTCTCTATTGGTGAAGCAAAACTGTCTCAAATCGTTTCAAATGTAGTTATACTTCAGTGCCAATTCTCTCAGGTTAAAGTTTATAGACAACAATGGCATGGAAGTTTAAGAGGATTTATTCAAAGTTGTGATTCATGTTTAAGTAAGTTTTATTTATGTGTACCTTCCCTTATTCGTAATTCAATATAATTTTTCTTTATAAATTTATTGCAAAAACGAACAATTGCAATGAATGTATTTTAATTTTTATTATAGCTTTTATTTGATGAAAAACAATATTGTATTTAAATATAAGTAATAGGGAGGTAGGCGTGCGTTTTGGGTGACGGAATAGTTTTTTTAAGCGGATTTTCAAAGTCTTTGTTGTGCTTGAAACCTATTACCAAATATTAGAAATTTTTATATCCACAGATAGATAAAAGTGATGTGCATCGTTTAATATAATATAAACACGATTTAATTTAGTTAATTTATTCAAAAATTTTAAAAAGTAATTTTATCTGTCACACCAGATTGTTTTCTGTGCTTCAACAATGATTAAGATAAGTATTTGTATCACATATTGTGGTAGAATTAATAATAAATAAAATATACGTTTCTTTTTTGGCACTTGACAATTGTTGGTGATACATGAATGGATTTTCTCGTTCTGAGTTAAGAAGTATAATAAATAGTTTTATAAACTTGAAAAATAAAAATTAACCACAAAAACTAACTTGTATTAAATTAAAAACTTTCATTTACCTTACTAAACAGCCCTTTACTCTTCCCTTATACTGTGTTTGACCTATATTGCCCACGTGAGCGGTGCCTAATGACGGGACAATGACACATATACCCTGTCGACATCCTTAAGCATAAAAGAGGATTGGGAAAACGTAAGAAGAGGAGGCCAAAGGCAGCACTCATAACTCCAAGGAATCACGATGGTGCATAATACAGGTGATCGTTCATATGTATTTTTTATGTAATTTTTAATATAAAAGCCAAGATTTTTAAATACATACTGCTTTAGTCTAAAACGGGTATTTCAAGTTACTGTCTAATTTTTGCTAAGTTTCACTATAACTTTCCGCCCCATTTTTTCGGAATTATTGGTGTTTTTCGGATTGTCTAACCCGTGACCAATAGTTTTTTTAAAATAAATATTTCATAGTGAAGATAAGAGGGTTTATGACGCTGACCAATGAAACAGTTGCATTTTTTCGTTTTTTAATAATAGTAATTAAGTATTTGCATAATTTTTTTTACATAGAATTGTGAGTTGTTAGGAGTAATATTGTGTGTAAATTTGAAGTTCCTGTGACACCTGGTTCCAATGATATCAAGCAAACGTGGGTACGTATATATCTTTAACTAGTGCTGTATACTTCGATGTTTCCTCTAATTTGCAAGGTAGTGGTTCTCATGTGGTATTTAAACTCATATTGAATAACCAAGGCATTGTATTGAATCTCTTACTGTAATAGATACATCAGTAGGTCAAAGTCATTAATTTGTCTTTGTGAAGAAGTCTTCCCCATCTTCAAATAAAAATTTATTTCTCAGCTGCATTTCAGTCTTTAACCACATGACAAATATATTTTTGGAAAAAATTATTAAACCGATCTTACTCTGTAACATTTTATGTTAGTTCTGAGATTAAATTGATTTTCTCAAACAATTAAAAGAATTAAATCCTTCTAAATTTGTTTATAAGTGCTTCATTATTTTAGATGAATTTATGTTTTAAAATTCATTGCAATTTGTCGCTGTCAACAGATGAAGTCATTTACCTGTTGCTCAATAAAATGGCAATAAATTGGCTATAAATTGCAATTGAATTTGAGTCTAATTAGAGTGGGAATTGGAGTTTATTGACAACCTTTGACAGGCTCATTTGAACCGGCGTTGACTTTTTGAACGAGTCTGGAGGGAGAGGACTTTGGAATGCGCTGTGTCACGTCAAATAAACTATGTACTTTGGATGAACTGAAATTGGAATAAACTCGGAAAAATGTCCTCTCGTTTGAAGCTGTGAAAACCATCTCATATAAAGTCGCATTTATTATCTCCACGGGGAGCCATTTCGGAGCTTTAGCAATCTCCTGTCCTTCCACAGGTAGTGAATTATTCTGGCAAATCCTGTCTCCATTATCAATACGCAATAAATTGGTTTATGTTTTTTTATATTCTCGGTCCCAAAATTGTGTGTAATTTACGAGGAGTTAACCGATGTCCTGCCTCAAATTTATTTATTACGACCCACTCTCTCTCTTGCTTTCGGCTCACCTCTGAGGGATGCGGCGATTGATTTCCGGGGTGTCGAGGGGGGCGTCGGAGTCGGACTTGGTGGAGTGCTTCTTCGCTTCTCACTGCCAAAAAAATTGGACGTCGGGTTAAGATTGTAGTTGTTATTGTATGTCTGAAAGGAAATGAAGAAAAAAAGTTGAAGTAATTTAATAAGAAAGGTCATTTTTTGACACATATAAATTTATGGTCATATTTCATATATAAATTATTATCCTTTTTTTCACGTGATGAATTGGAAAAGGTCGGTGACAGATTTTCCTTTTTTTGTATTCGTTTAATAGTAACTTTAAGATAAATGCTAAAGTTAAGCAAGTTTAGGAATATTAGCCTATTGAGGATTAGAAATAAATTTTTTTTGAAACTTGTTCTTAGGTTAAATATGTTTTTCATTTGAATTATTTTTTTGGCCATATTTTTAATAAAATACCTATGCTCAGTTTTTGTTAAAACAACAACATTTTACGCATGTCTAGTTTGAGAAACTTTAAATTAAAATAGTTTTCTAAATTAGATTTTAACTTTTTAATCTTAATCTTTTGAAATTCTGGTTCAACTTCTGATTAAATTCAATCACTGTCTTTCAGTTCTGAAAGGTCACAAATAAGTATTTCAATAAAGCATTCTTTAAGAGCAAAAATAATTGTTTTTCTACTAAATAATTAAATTTATAACAATATAAGATTATATAATTTTACACTTGACATTAACTTGTAACCTTTAATGCATGAATTATTTGCTAAATATACGAAATCGTGAAACTGCAAATTAAAATACTTCAATGTGGTAAAAATTTATAATAAGATTATATCAAATATGCCATCTTATTATGCTCAAGATATTTAATAAACTTTAAGTAGATCTTAAGAAGCTTTGGATACAAATTTCATTTGAATATATTTTTTGTCTTAAGGTTAAGTTAAGAGTAAAAGTTTTACGGTCATATCAGTTGAAGATTTTAAGATAGCGGATTATTATTTATAGCAAAAATCTTAACATTTAGATTCATGCTAACAAATCAGAAGAGTTTTAAATCAAAAGAGTTTTAAATCAAAAGTCTTGTACGATGTATGTTAATCTCTTGTTAAATCCAATTATTATAGTATTATAACAACCATTATTATTATACAAACCAAAAGATAACCTGAAGAATAATAAAACTGAATTACAAATTTTGAAGTATTATTAAACAATAAAAAGATTAAGAATTCATGTGGTTCTCATCATTTTTATTATTTAGTGATTCAATCAAAATTTATTTACACCTAATTGTAGTTATCAGTACTTTTAATTTGTTAGGTTTTCAATAGTTATTTATACAACAAAGTCAAAAATATATAAAAAAAAAAGCATTCCCACGACATTCACGACGGAACTAGGGGTAGTCTCAACCTCAACC
>JXOV01001452.1:38372-58826 GCA_001014945.1 Clogmia albipunctata
TTTTGTTTATTTGTTTGCGCCATTACTTATTTTTATAATTCGATATGAATATTATTTCGTAGTGTTATTGATATACACAAATGGAAAATTTTTTCGCGCTAGAAAAATATCCGCCCGGGATTTGATCCCACGACCTCGAGGGGGATGTCCAGGGTGCTAACCGCTACGACACAGAGGCAGATAATAATACTGATCGACCGTGTTTTATACAAAGTTTTATGTATTGTTAAATAAATTATCACAATAATTAAAAAAAGAATATTCGTTGTCCTATAATCAAATTTAAAATTTGTTAATATTAGTTGTCTTCCTCATATTGTTTTTCTTTACTTTTCTAATTCCATGGAAAGACGGAGAAAGCTTTATCTTGTTTTTCTTACTCGCACATAGGAAATATCACGTTTCTTTCAATTGAAATGAAACACAGACAAAGCTTCCTTTGAAAGGAATTGACCAATTGATTTGGCCTTATTAATGATATCCGATGAATCACTCAAATAAGAATAATAAAGATTATTAATGTTGTGTGTTCTTTTCTTCCTTATAGTAATAAGTCTAGATCAGTAAAATTGTATCTTGCAGAAAAGTATGTGTCAACAAATATTTTTTGTTTAAACAGAAATCAATTAAAATCACCAATTTATGTGTGAAAATTGGGAAAACCCATATTATTTATTAAATCCTTTCACACTAAATAAGGACATTTCTGTCGAGTTTTGAATTAGGTACAAACTAAAACTATATTGTTATGATAGTGATGAGTTATTTCAATCATTTTACCAATTTGTCCATGTATTGTGTGTCGACCTGCATTCTGGATTAAATTCTGATTGATAATAATACGAAATTCCCATTTCAATTATCAGTTCTGTGAACGTAATCATCGGAGAGGCAGTGCTCGTAGTGCCCACAATATTCCATTATTATCAAGAAATGTGATAAGACAATTGATAACCAGGTACTGCCAATTAGAGCGGAGACATAATGGGGGAGAGATAAAGAGAGACTTGGAATGAATTGGTTAGTTTACAAACAAATTTGACCCGATTTAGATGTGCACTTCAAATTAGAATGTCGATCAAACGCAGTTGGCTGTTGTTATTGAGCCTATTTCTGTTCAACTATCAAAGTGAAGGTGAACTACGATTCTGTGTGGTCCCCAATTTAATCAATTTGACGTCATTTATTACCTTAACAATTGAATCGAAATTGAATTTCGGTTTGGGAACGTAATAAATAGTTTTTCGTCTATTCATCTATTTTTAGCCTTGCGATGCTACTCGTGTACGTACGTCGACTCGGCAGATCAAGTGTGCATCGACGATCCGATGAGTGTCAACGGACAGAACATTGTGTCATGCTCGAAAAAGTACTGCACAGTGACGAGGATTGAACTGGTCAATCCGGAAGGCAAGGTGCAGTGGTTCATTAGGAATTGTGAAGAAAGTCCTGCCGTAAGTTGAACAGTTAAATTTTAACTAATTCAATTTCTTTTGTTTTTTTTTTCAATTTCAACCAACTTCGGTTCAATTTTATTAGAGTACTTGTTATCAATATACGTTATCTTTTTTTCAAACTGTCCTTAATTACTACTAAATTTAATTGAATCAACAGCATTGTACTTTTTAATAACAAAAATTGTTATTACGGCACTTAAATTTATTGTTTCAAAGTCGGTTTTAAAGCAAAAAGGCTATAAAGAATTTTTTAAAGCAAAAGTGCATGTTCTTTATTATGAAATTGAATTGAGAAAATTAATATGAAATGAATTTTTATTAAAGTTCTTACTATAAAACTGAAAATTTTTAACAGTATTAAGGGATGGTATAATATTTAATGGAACGAACGAATGAAGTACATATATTGGACATCTTGAATGATTTACGACTATAAGCGCAAGAGAGGAACAAAAGTAACAACTCTTTTTTAACCCTAAAAAATTAAGGTACATACGTTATTTTTTTAGATTTTAACTTATTGCAAAGAAAATGTTTGATAAGCATTATTAAAAACACGGGCCTTCTTTAAAACAATCCTGAATTATTTATTGATGCCTAATCTTATCGAACTTCTTGTATTTATAACTATTATTATACTTTTATATAAATTTCAAGTTAAGTTTAGCTTTTATTCGTTATAATATAGATCAAAGTGAAGTTTATTTTATTATAATTTTTATCCATGTAAAAGTCAATAAAATTCTCTTTCAATTATTGTAAGGATCATGGGGAGTCTAAACCTCCAACAGACTTTTCAGGACTATTCATTGAAAGTTGTTGATACTAATTACAGGCACATTGCTCAGTACATGTTGTTAATTCGTGTTTCCTGGTTTAAATTAATTGTATAATTGGACCAAACAAACCATTAATGAGTTATAGGCCTTACTCATGTATATATAAATACATAAGAATGATCACCAGACCATTGCATCTTCGTTATTCCTTGGAGTGATGGATTCCGCTTTCCGCCTCCTCCCTACGTAAGCGTTCTCTCTATCTACTTACTCTAATGCTAAAGGAGGTAGACAGAATATATAGTATGTGACACCGACTCGCCATTCGGCACTGCTCACGTGGGCTGTATAGGTTACACACAGTATAAGGAAAGGGATTACGGCTAGTTATGGATAGACAGCTAGTATGGTAAGGGTTTGGTTCATATTGTATATAATATAGCTAATGTTTGTTATTTTGTTGGTAATTTATCATTTAAAAGTTCATCATTGAACTACTCCTTGTCAAATGTTCTAAATCGTTAAAATTATTGATTTTTTTTATTTTTCTTAAATTTCTTAAATTTCTTTATGGTTAAATCAATATTTTTTTCAATTAGTCTTCAACTACAATTTTAAGATTAATTTGAAATTTTCCTTGTGAAGGAAAAAAATCAAAAGCATGTGACTGTAATGAGTTTTCGTGATTGAAATTTACCACAAATGGCGTCTGTTGGTAAAACTCACTAATTACCATGAATATGTATCTTAGTTTTTTACAATTAATCTTCGAATATGTTGATTACTTATTGATACATAATAAGTATATCATAGTTGTTGTTATAAAATGTTTCAACTTATCATAAAAGTAAGTGCCTGAAATTCTCCGATTTATATTTCAAAATTGCAATTTTGTACAAGTTGTTGAAATGGCAGATTGTTCATATTCGATTTCAATTTATTCTCAACTTATGGATTAACTTCAAACTTTTAAAATCGTCTTTTAAGTTGTTCTTCTGGAATTGAAACTTGTTTAAGAATTTCAAGTAGTTATGAATAATTTCCGGACATGCCAAGAAAATACTCATATTCCTTGAAAGAAAAGGTTGAATCTGACTATTTTTCCTTTGTCGGATTAGATTTAGTTCTTAGAATTGTTTAAATATACTTCCAGTTTATTTGAATGTTTTTCAAGGTAAATTGTTGTTGAAATACGTCGCATATCCACAAGAATGATAAAATAAAATGTCATCACCTAATATTCTAAGAAAATCAAAATACTGACGCCGATACCATTTGATAAGTTTTGTGTGATGATTTTTCGTGTTTTTGGACGCTTTACTAATGAAAAATTGTTATGAATTTAGCAATAATGATTGTTTTGTTCTTTGTATTTTAGAGTCCAGAATTAGCCTTTTAAAATTAAACTAAATATTCGTTAAAATGAGCTTACTAAAAAATAAAGTATCGTTTACAATTTCTTTGAAATATCTCATTAAAATTGTTTCAGTCTTTTTAAAATACCTTGAAGTCTTGGTGAATTTCCTGTAATGTCATGAAAATTCCTTAATTTCTTTGAAGAACAGATTGAACTCAATCAATGTCATTCAATATTAGAAGGTCACAGATTCTTCAGAAACATTTTAATAATTCCCAAAAAGAGCAGAACTGATTACGATGGTAATTGCTCTCGTTAAAAATATATATTTAGAATTTGTATTTTGCCAGTTGAATACTTTTGATCTTCCAATATCCATATTTAACGATATTTTGAAAAAAAAGTTTATTCATATTATTCCCAGAATTTACTCGTATTTGTTTGAAAGTAATTCCGTTTAGGGAACGATTTTTTTTAATATGGGCAAACTTTCTTTTTCAGTGATTTTGAGATCATCATAATTAAGACTTAAGAAATCGAGATTTCGGTTTCTCTTAGTTTATTTTTAAGAGCAGATAAAAGTCATAAAACTCTTTACTAAAGATTAAGCGCAATTGAGCCAATGCTTCCTCTAGAAAGCCCCTCATAATTGTACACTGTTTAGTTATACATTTCTCAATGCACGCAGACTAATGCAAATGGCGCTAAACACACATAATTAGTAATTATTATTTAACTAAAAATTATAATTTTAGATACTATTTGTACGCAAGGAAAATAATGTTGTTCTATGTTTCTGTCTCTAAATTTGAGAAGACCATGATTTATGAAACAATTTGAATTTTTTTTCATTAAATGTACAAAAGTTAAGTTTTTTCTAAATGGTTGTTTTGATTATTATATATATAGAGAAGGATGGTGCCCAATGTTTGCGACCTGTAAGATATATTGTGCATTTGTTCTTGTGTTAGTTTTAGGTCAGGAGTTGTGTATCTTTCCAAATGAAAGTCACATTCTTCCGGGCCGGAATATTTCTAATCTCAATTGATTCCAGTACCTCACAAGAAAGAACTTCTCTCCTAAGTCCGACTAAAGTCCTACATTCTCATAGGATGTTTTCTGTAGACTCGTCCTCTTCCAGGCACAACCTGCAGGTGGTCTCATCTGAAAGGGCCATTTTATTCAAATAATACCTGACCGAATAGTGTCCTGTTAAAAAACCAACTAGTCCTCTGAGATCTGCCCAGCTAAACTTGCTGGTGTCTCCTAGGAGAAAGGGGTTTATAAGGTTTATGGATTGTCGGACATGGTGGTTGGTCCAGTACTGTTTCCGTAGTTCAATAATCCAAAAGCTAGTATCAGCTGATTTCACAGGAAGTTGTCCTAGCATTTGGGTCGAAACCCGAGACGTGCTAGTTTATCGGCTCTTTCATTTCCCTCTATTCCTGAATGATATGGCCCTCTACAGACAGTTACTCAATTGCGTACCAACAGGTCTTAGAGGGTATTATAGTACTCTTGGAGTTTTGAAAATAATACTTATAGTGTATGGTGATTTCCGTGATATATAAAAAACCGAAAGACAGCTACATTCCTTATTTGTATGTATTTAAGTCAATACTGTTGGATAATATATGTTTGGCCTCTTTTCTAGAGATTCGATCCTTCTTAATTACAGTGCCTTTTTGCAACATGTTGTTCAAACTACTTTTTTCGATCATGTCATATAATTTTTGTGCAATTTTGTATAGAAAAGTAGTCTTTTTTTCACGCAAATTGGTTCTATAACGGTTTACTTTTCCGCACGGAGTGCTGAAATAATTCAAAATTTGCATGCAAATTGTCACCAATTTAATAAAATAACATATTATTGTCAACATCGTTTCATTGTGAGTATTCTCATCTCACTCTAATAAACACACTGTCTTACTTGTCACACTGTGTCCAAAATTTGAAAAAAATACCGCAGCGAATGGTTTTTATTTTTTTATCGATTAATTGGTTTTTATTAGATTTACTCAAAATAGCGTTCGATACACATGTAAAATCGATTATTAAATTACTCATTTAGCGATTTTAATTCGCTACGCTCGTCAAAATACATGGTAAATTCGTGCTGTAATAACCTCTCTTTCACCACTTGTATTAAAATATACTATTTTAGTAGATTTTATGCAAATACTCTGTAAAATTTTCATTATCATCGATAATTTAATCATTTGGAAACCATTATTTTTGTTTAAGTAAAACTTTTCTATTTAGCCTATGGTAAATAAATAAAAAAAAAATTATATATATAACATTTTGCAATTAATGATTTAATTGAAGAAACGGAAGCATATCTGTTAATAATTTCATGTCTAAAATTTTATAAATTTTTAATCCAGTTTGAGGCAAGACTTGATTTATATTTTAGTTTATTAAAAATTCTTTTGATTAATTTTTCATAAAGTCAAATTTATTTACAATTCTCATTTTTTATTTCCCTTTCAGTTCATGAATGAGGTTGTAGTGGACCCAACATACAAATCCTACTATAAGGCGTGCCAAACGGACCTTTGTAATGACGGTAAAGTACAAAAATGAATAAAATATGATAAGAATTTAAAACCAGAACTGACTGAGAGAAATGTCTTTTTAGGGGACGGTTTGGACGTGGGCGGAACGGGATTGAACCCGGATAGACCTGGGGATAATCTAATTGTCGAAGGAGAGTCACTGGGCGGAAGTGGACAGGCTCTCACGGTGGCGTTCACCCTCCAATTGGCCGCTGCTGGATTCTATTTATTACGAAGCCTAATTTAATGTTCCAATAACCCAAATTAAATCCAATAAATTGATATTTCGCAATAAAGAAGAACAAAAAATGACAAACAGTTATTCGGTTAAATAAATACCGTGTCAAAATATTGATTTTACGCGAACTGAAGACAATGAAATGTAGGTTTTCCACCATCGTCTGGGACAGGGAGAGTATGAATCAATATTTATTTGAACATTGAAAATCCCAAATTAAATGTGTGTGCAAAATGCGAAAACCTAATTCCAGCAGAAATCGAAATCTCATCGTAATATGGAGGCAATAAGCTGATAATGCGTAATGGAAACGTTTTGATATAATCCGAAGGGAATTCAAAACTCCTGTGTAGTATTGCTTTCAGGCACGCATCGTGCTCAGGGGATCTTTAAAGCTTATTCGGCATTATTTTTTTCAATTTTTGTACTCAAAAATAGAACTTTATCAAATGAAAAAAGTGAATTTCAATTTTAATTAGGTCTTTTCGGTTTGAACAGCAAATATTATGTCTCTCTCAGGAGAACGCTTAAAATCCACAAATTAACTCCTGAACTTCCATTTCCTTCAGTCCCTGTTGCGACAAATTTTTAAATTAAAAATGAACAGAAATTTTTGTTAAAAACATAAAACCATAAACGAAATTGAGTTCTTCAAGAGTTTTTTGTGTTTTTGGTAAAATATTCTCTGGGGAACATATTCCACTTGAAAAATGTCTGGGAATTTTCCAGAATTATTTTCTATTTTATTTAGTCATTGAATCGGATTTAAAAATTGTTTTTTATTGTTGTTCTGGTCTTGGAACAACCTTTAAATAATTCTCGTTTAAATAAGAATGAAAGTCTTATATTTTAAGGCGATTTCACATATGAATAAAAGCTTTTTTGTTAGGAAATTTTTAGTTATCAGCTTTTGATAAATTTTGATTATCATTTAAGTTCAACGCATAGATAAAAGTATAAATTTTAAAATAAGAGTAATATATAATGAATTTCCCTTTCAATTCCTGTTAGGAACATGGGGGTCTCACATGACTATTTGTTTTCAATAGTGCTAAACCGTGAAAAAGGGAAGGCAAATATTTGGCTGGAAGTAATAGAAATATACTGGAATTCTAATATATTTTACTTGAAACCATTACACAAATCAATGGTTTTAAATCAAAATTTTATAAATCTCCAAATTTAAAGAAGGTTCACTAAAAAAGTGATAGCTGCGGTTATTTTATTGAGTACACATTTTCTTCATCCTGTATTTAAGGACAAAATTCCAATTTGAAAATCAAAAGACCTTTTACGACGACATTTTGTTGTAAACAAAAGTTAAAAATGGCCAATTCTGTGTAAAACGTTGATTACTTTGAATGATTCTGAGTTGAACTATGAAATTTGTATAAAACTTCTAGACACAATACATTTTATAACGAGGACGGGCTGGAAGAAGTCAAAGACAATTTGTATGATACTGACACAGGCGTCCTTCGAGGTGGTTTAGCACTAGTGTATTATTAATCAATTAGACTGGTTGAAAAAGAATATTAGAAGATATCTTTGACAAACTTGTTTTAAGTTTCGAGTGAAATGATTTTTCATACCTAGAGATTAGAATATTTTATAAATGTTTAATGAAGTATTTTTGTGGTTTTGGTGTGTTTTTTGGTTACATAAAATGGATATTACTATAGTAATTTTTGATTCTCCATAGGCTTCTTTTAAAGCTCTAGTGCGTATTTGAGCGAAAAATATTGTATTGTATATATGGACCAGTTCATGATGATGGAATGTGGCGTAGGAGATACAACAATGAGTTGTATTTTTTTTTTATTTGAGTTGTATACCCTATACGAATATCCGGACATCGTCTCTGAATTCAAAGTCAACCGGCTCAGATACGCAGGCCATGTCATACGAGCGGACAACAATTACCCCCCAAAACAAGTGCTTAAATCTACCCCAGGGGAACGTGTAGACCGGGACGGCCAAGAAGGAGATGGAAGGATTGTGTGGATGGCGATGCGAGAGACCTGGGTTTGATTGGCTGGGAGAGCAAGACCAGCGACCGCACCGAATGGAGGAGAAGTTTGGAGAAGGCAAAGGCCCGACAAGGGCTGTAACGCAAAAGAAGAAGAAGTGCTTTGAGGTAATGCTAATCGCACTATACTCCTTTATTTATTCAATTGTGATCTCCTCGACAAATTTTCAGAATAAGTAGTTTACGTAACGGCAGATAATGAAGTACCTTGCCAGTCTAGCGAAAAGTTGTCTTCTGAGCTCTGAACTTGAAACATTTGAATGTACTACACGGACGTTCGTAACATTTAAGAATTCTCGATACTTTTTTTTAATAAAGAAATTTGATATTTGATATAAATCATATATCTGCTCTCTCTCTCTTCAATAAAAGTTTTTCATCTACTTTTGTCTGCTGTTTCACTTGTGATTCCCTCGTATTTAGGAATTTGAATAAAATACCAAAAAATCTTGAATAAAATATTGGCGACAAGCATTATTCAATACACCGAATTTCTCATGACTTTAATAGACTATGTTTTTAATAATGATTAAGTTATTGACCTAAATGTTTATTTAACTATAATTTAGTCTAAATTAAATTTTTATTATTCTCAAAGCAGATAAACAAATCATGCGGTAATAAATATTAGACAAAAACGTGCCTTGTTTTGATATGTGGTGGGAAATAATTCAATCATTTCAATAATTAATTCTGTTTGTTTACTAATTTCCTAGTCCAGATCAGGGGGAGAGGGGGTATGGTAAGCCTAGCCTTCCGCATTGTCAATTTTGATTGAGTGCCAGTGGAGCCTCTATTTCATTTGATATTCCAAATGCATTTTCGATATCTTCCGTTTCCGGATTCTTCTGTCTATTTGATACAGGTCATTGGCCTATCTCAATACGATTTATCCACTAGGATGAACATTCGGAGCGGTTCTAATAAAATTTCCCTTGGTTCCACTTCAATAAGCAGAGGAAAATGATTTATTTCGGACACCGAGCGTTATTTAAATAACACTCACTTTCTCGGGTACTATTATTAAAGTAATAACGCGAAAATAAGACTAGTCGAAGCTGAAAATAGATGTTGTGCAGTTTGCGTCTTCATTTATGACAGCACAAATTTAGAAGTACGGCTTAGGTAAGCGTCTAAATTGGATTAATTAACCCTTGAATTGGGTTTTGTTTGTTGTAAAAATTATCTTTATTGAAATGAGTTCCGAAATATTTATTTTTTAAGTCTATTGATACTTTGAGGTAAAATAATAGTTCTTAAATATATTTGTTTAAATGCATTATCTCAAATAGTTTCATACCAGGTGAACCGAAAAGTCATTACCGGTGGGCATGATTACACACATGTACATTTTATTCTACTGAAATAAAGCTTTAAAATAATTTATGTTATATTTTGCGAAATTAAGACCGTCATAGATTTACACTTCTTCGAAAATGTCGAAGTTCGTCAAAAATGGGTTTGGGGAGTTATTTTTCATTATTTTTTAAGTAAGAAAAAAGCAACCGAAAATCCTTAAATTTAGGTGAAGGGCGTACTATATCTGAATAACCATGCCAGGAGAGGTTTACTAGCTTTTGAAACTTAGATTGTTTACTTGGAAGAAAAGGCTGCGCCGAAAAAGAGAGAAAAGAATTTGAGACATTGTTCGATCAAAATGAGCCACAAATGCAAGAAGAACTTGAAAAATTATTTGGAGACGCTCAACAAATCATTTCCCATCATTTGAACACAATGAAAACGATCCGTAAGTGAACTATTCGGTGCTGTATGAATTGAAGCCGTGATAATTCAATAACATATTACGGTAAAATTTTGAAGGACTCTTAAAAACATACCTAGGAATGATCAAATATTATGTCCCTTTCTCGACGTACTCCCTAGACATTACGCTTTCCGATTACCACTTGCTTAGATCAATGTAACATAACATGGCTGACCGGTACATCGCTAATTCCGAAAAAGTTTAAAAATGTTTCGATTAATGGTTTTGCTCAAAGTACAAACAGTGTTTTTGAGATGGCAAGATGTATCAAACCAAGTGGCCGATTATTTGAATAAAAAAATTCTCCATTTCCTTGAAAAATCCTCCGTAGTTTTCATTTAAATAACCGATACACCTAGTATTTATAATTTAATATATTTTGAAAAGAAATTTCAAAACTATTTAGGAACAAAGTGCGGTTTTAAATGCGAGAAGATTTTTCTACAATTTATTGACTATATGCCTCATCTTCATAAATAAAGTTATATGTACTTAAAGAAATATTCTGCAGTTTAAAATAGTCATAATGACTACTTTGAAAAGAAGAATTTTAACTTTTATAGAGACACGTTTGGATTTTTATGTTAATAATTGTGTATTACATTTCAAAATCGGTATAAATTCGATTAAAAAGTTCAATTAGATCCGCCATTCGGCACCGTACACTAGGGCAGTTTAGGTCTAGCCAATTTACTGAAGCTGTCAAACATTATTAAGTTTTGATAATCAAAAAATATTTGCTTCGTGGAATTATTAACTGTTTAATTTTTTTTATATCAAATTAATTTCTGTAATAACCACGGACATGCAAGGTATGAGTAAATACGAAAGGTCGTTCCAATAATTGTCCAAACAGTGGAATTATCGTAATTAGGTAAAGTAATCAATTTTGATTCAATCGAATTTATTATTTTTTGGATTATGCCTCAAATTGGTAGTTGAAAGCTTAAGGTACAATACAAAATTTAGTGTCTTAAATAAAAGGATACTCATATACGCATAATTATGATAATTACTTGTTTATTTCACGCATTAGTATTTATTGTAAGCACTGTAAATAAATTGTAATGACTTTTCGACACGCTAATGAATACACTTTTATTTATTATAAAATAAATTTATTTATAAGTCTGTGCTATCAGAGGAATATTTATCTTTTTATTAGTTATTTTTGTTATAAAGAGCATTGTTTTTTAAATGAAGAGTTAATAATATTTTTTCCAATTATGTCGAATACCTTAAACTACGAGTATTTGAAAATAAAGGTTTGGTTTTTTAAACGATAATAATTATTTTATTTTCATTGGACACATTTAAAATAATTATTGTGTTAACGTACTATGACTGCCTCTTCGGAGGTTTGGGATTGAATCCTGAGTAGATCGTTTTCACTTTCAAAATAAGCTGTGTATTCTATCTTATCATCCATTTCTAAAAAACATTTTCAAAAATACTTCTAGCGATTATATGCATTCAATAGTTGTCCAAAAAATAAGGGGATTGACGATTTCAACCGGCTGACAGCTTTCAATAATAACGTTGTATTTAAAATTTGATTTTTTTCGTTTTAAAACTTTATGTTAAGTATCAAGTTATCAAAAAACACAATGTTATGATCATCTCGAGTTTCTAAAAGTGATTTGATGTGCTTCAAATAAGTTCCTTTGAAGAAAAACAACAAAATCTTGACGGGAAAAATTTACCATACAATTTGTTGTTGTACAGAAAGGGAAATGAACTGGCTTGTTTACAGAAACAAGTCCCCAAAGTTGAATTATTTTTTAATTTATTATTGACTTTTTTATAGAAAATGTTTTTTTAATCTTTAAAATAGAATCATCAAAATTAGTAGCAGTATAGTCTAACAATATAATAAAGTATATTTTGTATAATTTTAAATTTTTTACTACCATAAATATAATTGAACATACCATTACAAAAGCTTAGTTTATCAATGCCATTTTTCAAATCAAAATCATCACTAAGCTTTTAATTCCCGTTTTTATTCGAAATAATTATTCATGTTATGATTAAGAAATTACCATTACTTTCTTTTGGGAAAAATGATTAAATATCTCATTTAAAAAGTAAGTCATAGAAATTAAGGTAAATCGTAAAAGAAATTAGTGACTTACATTAATTAAGGATTTCTTAAAAACACATTTATATTCTTACACTCTGAATTAGGTTATGAGCATCAGCTTGTAGTCGAAATGTAAGAGATTAGACGATAATAGCAGCTCGTTAGTGAATTATTACGAAAACCAAATCGGTTAGGTTGGATTTTCTTAAACAGTTCCGCCCTCAATGACACGGGATTAGGCAAAATGTCATTGAAAATATCGCTTAATTACATGTCAAACACTCGGCTCTGGGCTTAACGTAATTAGGAGAGAGCACACGCTCTATTAATACTTAATAATATCGCCATTCTAATTTGCATCGCGCCCAAAAGAATACACGTCACTTCACTTTGCATATGTAATTATAATTATTTCGGTAACATGTTGGATTTATTTTTGAATTTGCATGGTTAAAATTAAAGCGGATTTTTGGTTTATTTATGAAATGTGTGTGTGTGTGCGTTGTTTGCATTCGATTATGACGACACGCAATTGAAGCAATGTAGTTTTCATTTTCTCTCATGGGCGCTAAAAATAGGCAGTGTTATGTTTAATTTAGCACCATCTCAATTCGCCAAATCCTAAGGTGTTTGGTGTGGTATATAGGGTTGACACCTTCATTTTGTCTAGAAAAATTAAGTTTATGCATTTTTGTTACATAAGACTGATATTACGAAACAACAATTTGTTCAGAATGCTAATGTACTTACCAAAAAATGAGCATAATTTTGATATGGAACTAGCATAAGGCTAAATTTAACAAAATAATCAATTTCTTTAGGTGCTAACTTTTCTGAACCAGCCGTTCAATGTATAATCGATGTACAGACAGTTTGTAGAAAATTTAATAATCTTTATTTTAGTATGGTTTGAGGTATATAGTTTAAAGACCCGCTATATCAGAAAATATTATACGAAATTGTGATATTATGAGTTATTCTGCTTCTACACATGTCATAAAAGGATGAAATGGAGTGTATTTTAAGAATCACTCGAGTTTCGAATTATGAAGAGGAGTCTCTATCTCTTCATAAATTCGCAGAAATTGTGTTATTTCGTCATAAATTTCGTTCATATCTAAATAAAAGTTTTGCATATTCTAAGAAACTTAATAATCACATGTTACATAAACCATTTCGTGTTGTTAAAATCTTTTCAAAAAATTTGAATCCATAAATTAGCAAAAATCCTTAGCATTAGTTTTTGAACTACATACTATTATCGTCAATTCTAATTGTTCGACACAATCAGGTTCTCAAAACAGGGAAGGATGCATAGAATCGAAGAAATAACCATATCTTTGTACTACTATATGGCTGCCATTAAGAAATTCATGCTAAAAGAAAGCTTTCCGCCTGTGTAGTCAAGTGGTTAGCACCATAGACTGACTACCCGGAGGTCGTGCGATCGAATCCTAGACGTATATTTTTCAATGCGGAAAAAGTTTTCCAAAATATAAATAAAATGGACGAGTTGACCGTATCCGCTTATAACCGGTCTAGATGCTTTCAATTGACAATTGAGTCTCCCTTTGTTCCTTACAGGAATTGAAAGGGAATTTTTTACTAAAAGAAGCCTAAAGTAATGGTTTTCGCAGTGTGTGTTCTGTTTCGGTAACTTAAAAATTTTCAGTACATAGCATTATAGAGATTCATTTGTACATGACACTAACTGTATAATAAGAAATACCGTAGACTTTTTAATCAATTACTACTTATGAAAAATTGAGAACAACAGAAATAGAGTGATTGATAACATTGATTAAAATTGATAAATTCCCAGATTGGTACCCGTGGTAGGAGTTTCGGTTAAGATCAATTGAAATCTAAGACAATGTTATATAATATAGAAGAGATTGCAACCCTAGTGGTAGTTTTCTTGTCTATCTAGAAGTACGGGTCCGGATGAATTGAAACAGAAAGTATAAATCATTGTGCACGGAAAGGAGAAGCGTGCGAAAAACCGACCTGATTTGAGACTGCCTTCTCGGAAGTGGATCCATCTATTTACATAAACAGCCAACGGCTTTTTCGCCTATATTTTACATAAAATCTAAGGCAAATCTGACAGGTTGTTAGTGTGTGTTCAAAGTAAAATATTCTATTGAAATGTTAATCTTTGATTTATTGTGTTGTTTTCTTTTCCCGACAAAAAAACAACACATGAATAGAATCAATTTAGAATTATTTAACAGAAATTTAAATGAATGATCATTAACTCATGCCAAGGAAAAGCAAAATGACAGAGAAAATGAAAATAAAACAATGTTTTTTTTCTCTCGGGAAAGAAACTCATTAATAAACAAATTCTTAATTATTTAATATTTAAATTCAAAGAAATCAAACAGAACATTTAAATTAAAATAATGACTAACTTTTATTTAATCAATCCAAATGAAAATAAACAACATTGTTTTCCATTTCAAAGATCATTAAAGGATAATAAGAAAAATAATAAGTAAAGAAGAGCAATTAATTCCCAGTCGTTTCAAATAAGGCCAAAGGATATTTATAAAGCAAATTGACAATGAGGCAAAAGTTTATTCTTCTAAATATACCGAATAGACATAACTTTTATTTTAAACAAGAATACAATAATGAAACAGAAAATATTTCTCAAGATGTTTTAAACATGATTTAAATGTTTAATAATAAACCAAATATAGTTATTTACTTTCAAGACATTTCAAATTTTCGAGAAGAACAAGGCGATGACGTGAATAGCATTTAGAGAAAACTAATTTAAATAATAAGAATCAAATGATTTCTTTAAATGATCTCGAAAAGGATTGGAATGGGGCAGGATGAAAGTTTTTATTGGATCGGCCATTTAGCACCATACACTGAGGCAGTATAGGTCTGCTTTTTTATAGGCAATGTTGAATGTTAGTAATATGAACAGTTAGTTTAAATTAACATCTAATTTCTTACGAAACCAGCCATGACAACATACTTCTCTGAACTGCTAGTCCTTCTTTAAATTGGGTATTTTTTATAAAACTCGAAATTCGTCCAACATATTTCCCGCCTATTATCCTAAATTCATACCACCCACACTAAACTACACCATATTTTTCATTAAAATACAAGCATCTGCCATTGAAAAATGGGTACTCAATGAATGAAAAATGTATATATGTGTGTGGTTGTTTTCACAGTGTGTGTGTGCCCTGCTTCAGTGACAAAAATCTATCTTTATGTAGGCTCTATATTGAAATATTTTGTAGAAGTACATGGGGCTAATCACCTCAAATGAACCAAGGTACATCGCATATCAATCTTAGGGTTTTTGATTGAAAGGCTTGGATGGTATTAATTGAAGATTTACAGGCACATCCATATAGTTCAATACCGTAGGTCAAAATGGGTTTGATGACAATCTTGTACAACAGTACCTTGTTTTCCAGGCTTAGTCCTAATTTTGGATTGAATAACCATAATGGAGGTTTTACTGTAAAATATTGACGAACTTTCACGAACATTGACGAACTTCAATTGACGATCATTGACGAACATTATCCGACACTATCAGATTACCGTTATGGATTTCTATATTTAAAAATTCAGTTTCGAACTAACATTTTGTTATGAAACATAATTATCATTGAAAACTATTATTCAAATATTAAAATTTGAACTGGAAAAATCCAAAGCAATTACCAATAAATGTCATTGAACAGTGCAATGAAATTAAAGTTTAAAAAAACCGTTACACTGCTTTATTTGATTTATTTGAATGTATATTAATTTAGGAATGTTCTATCCTTTTACCGCATTACAATTGAAATATTTATAATCAGCAAAGTCAAGAATAGTGTGTGAAAAAGAGTAAAATACATTTCTACAGAAATTCGAAGATTTTCTAAGATATATATGTTAATTTATTTAAAAATGCATACAATTTTGCATAAAACACTGTCGATAAACATTAATAAACACTCGAGCCTTCTTTAAGGCTCGCTACGCTCGTGGCTTAAACAACCCTTGTATTTAATAATTCCTTATCTTATCAACCTTGTTGAATAAATAACTACTAAAGGACCCTAGTGTTTAATAATTCTTTTTATTATCGAAAATTATTATCAAAAATTGATAATAAATTCTAAAAATATTAAATATGTTCATATTTATTATACATTAAATCATTATGTAACTCATTAAAATATTGTTTTGAAATAAAATATTAAACAACTGTCCAATAAGTACACGAACATCACATTAAGAATAATGATGTTTTGAAAACATAATAAAACATAATGATCCAATTACTATATTTCCAATTACTTGAATCTGAGAAAAGAACAGTTGGTTTTAAAATTTTTAAATATTTCGTATAAATGAATGAATCATTACTTTATTTATTTCTTCGAATTCGCTTTGAAATCGACTAAACTACAGAAGAAGCCGCTTATTAAAGACTTTCTAGGACCGTGGTTATTTGTCTATATTAACCGATTGTCTAGATTAAGCGATTGATTTCCAATGTATCTTTATAAGTTCTATAATTTTTTGTTTAAAACACTATCCTTATTTTAAAGCAATTATCCTAATAACACTTACTAATTCCCCTTAAAGATATCCCCAACCAAGAGGACGCTAAAGTAAAATTCATGGAATTCCTCCCAAATTGCTGATTTATCAATAAGAAATTATCCTCTTATTGAGAAATAGATAGCGATCATAATCAATTTCTGGCCATCAAAGAGGCTAAGGACTCTTTTGCAATGATGGAGGGAAATAAGGCGGAAAGAGAGGACAAACAAGAGAGTGTAGAAAAGGTGAATGTGGATAGACGGGACTGACATAATAGGAGCAGTCATCGCAGGAAAGAAAGAAGAGACACGCCACAGCATTATCGTCCATTCAGTTCGTTTTCTTTTGTCGAGAGTGCGATATCTTTATTTACATTTCACCGTAATAAAGGCGGGAATCTGGCCGGCACGCACAAGAATTTCGCAACCGGCATCGCTGCTCACCTCCTTTGCGCCATTCACTTTCCGCCGTTGTCATCGTATTCAGGGAAATCGGTGTGGAGGAAAAAAGAAAGAAGAAAATTTCGAAAAAATCATCATCGTCTAGAAAACAGCAGGGCTCAGACGACTGAGACGAAATCTGTCGATGATTGGAAATTCCACATAGTGTCTGTGCTCTGTGCCATCAATTGACACAGATTTCAAAGTCTCCCATTATCCCGTCCATCAGCACATTATTATACTTTCATTGTAACTTTCCCCCCGATAATTTAGAGTTAATTCGCGCTCTTTATTCGAAGACATTGTCGATTTTTGAACGCCTCTTTCTTCTTCTGGGAATAAATCACGGAATTGAGTCCAACTGGATGGAGAAAGGGGACGATTCGAGAATAAATTGCACTTAATGTGTAGTCTTTAAAACGCGTTCGTCCCACAAAACGGATGAATGGAAATACAAAATGACGAAATGTGCGTTTTGCGAAATTAAAAACGGAGACATAAAAAAAACAAAAACTGTCACAGAAACTTCTCATGAAATTTACCAGAGGAGCGTCGAAGAAACTGGTGACACTCCACTTCCTCATAACATGAATCATTACCAGCAAGAAATGCCCGCCTTTCACAAGAAGTGCCACAGATCTATGCGGAATAATGGAGAGGATTAAGACAGTGTTTTGTCTTTTTAAGTGGAGAGACGCCTGCTGTGATGTGTATTTATATGAAACAAATAATGATATTCATTTCTACTTATATTCATTGTTCATGCAAAATTACAAAGCAATTTATTCGAGATTAAGTTTAAATGATTAATGGGAGAGAGGAGCAACAACCATTTACAATTATATTAAGTGGACTGGTCTTTAATTTGATTCTTTTTTTCATCAAGCTTTTGTTCACGCCCGCCATTTTGGATAAGTGCCAACTTGGATCGCCTTTCATTAGAATAACAGTTTCTGGTTATACAATAATTGATTAAAGCCAGAGTTCATAATGGTCAGTGTGGAGTGAACGTTTCAATAAAGATTACTGTATCTTTAAGATTTAGACCACACAGATTTGATGAAGTAATTGAAAAATCAGAGAAAAACTTTTATAGAACAAAAAAACAAAATCCACGATCAAGAGATTACAGGTTGTTTCTTCAAATATTTAGATTATAAATTAATCTAAACACTATACCTCTCTGTTATTGTCAAAACATTATCATAGAAACGTAAGTTTTGCTTAGTTGTCTAGTATTTATGTAATTTATGACTCATTTCTATTGAAACTGTCGAGACAGAATGGCGCTGCCACCAAAATAAACGACTACTACGAACCACTTTCTGACGAATCCAATTATGATAGCCCCGGCAAACGATTGACGGTTTTTCGGCTCTGGCTCTGGTCCATTTATTTTTCATCAACGCACTCTCGTCTCATCATCGTGTTTGACATTTCAAATCACTGTTTTCACTTTTTAGACCAACGAACAAACAAACAGGAGCAGCAGAAAAAAACAAAATCAAAATAATTTCGCGGTAATTCGGCGAATCGAAAAACGAAACCTCTGACACTGCGTAAATTTCGTAATTATTTTCGCTCGCCATGCAATGTTTGTATGTGATTTTGGCAAACAAACAGAGTGAGAGATTATCTATGGCAACGAATCAGAGAAATGGAATTGGGAAATGGGATTTCCAGCCTCCTCCGATTTAATCTGGATAAATGGACCAAAAAAACATTTTTAAATTACTTATGTTTCGTCATTATCAATTCAAGTTACTTTAAATGGGTCTTAGGCGTAATTTAATTAAGAAATAGAAGGAAACATTCATTTAAGAAACCTATTTTTTATAACTCAATTCCTGAAATTTATAACACGTGTTCTTTATTAATGAAGTCAGATGTTTCAAAGATTTCAAATTCGATCGTAAAAAACAAATGAATTTTTATTAACTGTCAAAAATTAACATTGTTGTTTTTCTTAATAACTAGACTTTGTTTTTATTCAATATCTAGTTTGTTATAATCGTTGTTTAACCAACCGTTTTTAATTGACTTAGTTACGATGTATTTAAATAATTTTGTATTGTAGTATATTTATTTGAAGCAAACAGTAACAATAACCACAACGTTATTTACAAAGCCTTTGTCATTTAGTCAGGTTCTGAAGTATTAGTAAAGAAATAAAAAAAACTCTCAGTTACATGTAAATATTAAGTGGAACTAATTTGAAATTTACCCAAATCGGAAGTCGAAACGGGGATCCTTATTTTTTGGCCATTATTTTTAATTTAACTATATTTAGTCATTTGTTATAAAGAAGTTTTTCAAAAATCGATAATGCCGCTCAAAATGTTTCCATTTCTTGAAATACATAAAACATAAGCGAGAATTTAAAAAAAAATACTTTTGATCGTTGCAGAAAAAAGGTAAAGGCATAAAAATAAAAATAAAATGAGCGTTTGTCGGGATCCGTTTACAACATGGGGGTTTTGTCAGTAATAATCTAAACCAAAACAGAGGAATACATTTTGAGAAATATGTTTTTCAATTTTAATATAAATATCAGGATATTTTAATTAAATACACAATAAAAATGATAACGCAAAGTGTCTAGAAGTGGATTATTGCTCTGAAGTAAATAACTAAAATAGTGAAGATATTTAGAAGTGAAAAAGCTTCAGTTTTATGTAATTTTAGTATAAAACAAAGCTGTTGTATAATATATGATGATGTTATAATTGTTTTAATCATATTGATGTCTTATTTTGTAGTAAAAATTAATTTTCAAGTGACAAGAATTGTATTTTAATATTTGGCTTATGGGGTAAAATATATTTCACCTCATATTATTTAATAAATTACTTACTAGTTTTTCTCATTTAAAATAATAATAATGTGTTCTGACTATATCCATTCTTCGTTCGTATTACCAAAATTAAATAATATAGCCTGAAAATAAAGATATCTTTCAAAAAATCTGAAATAGGAACTCGTTCTCTTCCTCGAACTGAGAGAACAAAATAACCGTGTATGTTGTTGTAAAGTTGAGGAGCTTACAGAAACAGGACCCAGAAATTCAAAGGGAAATTTATAGAATTAGAATTTGAAAATAGTTATTTGAACAACGTGTAGGAAAAATGATACTCGTGTAGATGTTTAGAAAAGGAATGAAATGAGTTTTCTAATAG